>PVIC010054935.1:0-11391 GCA_004025085.1 Thryonomys swinderianus | reverse complement strand
TGTAATAACCCTTGAGATTTCTCACTCCTGACACATCATGGTAGGTATTTGAGCAGAACAATCACATCATGTTTGTTACCATAATACAATAAATGCCAATATCAGTATTAAACACAGTAAATAAGACAAAAAAGGTTTGTTAGATTCTATACTGGATACTTTGAGCTTATGAGTTACCTCTATGTCTGACTCCTCACTGTACAGCTCCGGGATACAGTGTGCTGCTGGGCGGCCTTCAGTCCACTGGAAATGGACTGCACCCTGCAGCCGGGTCCGCGTGCTGCTCACTCAGTTCGCCGGAAACATGGCCCGGTGGGCTCGGAGTTGCTCGGTCTGGTCCGCCCGCTGCTCGTTCCTCAGTCCGCTGGAAACATGGCACGGCGGCCCGGAGCTGCTGGGTCTGGTCCGTCCGCCACTCGTTCCCCAGTCCGCTGGAATCACGGCACTGCGGGCCCGGGGCTGCTGGGTCCAGTCTGTCCGCCACTCGTTCCCCAGTCCGCTGGAGTCACGGCCGGCGGGCCCGGAGCTGCTGGGTCCGGTCCGTCCGCCGCAGGTTCCCCAGTCCGCTGGAATCACGGCACGGCGGTCCCGGAGCTGCTGGGTCCCTGTATGTATTTTTTTTTAAACACATCTTCTTTGTCAAGTCTCCAGTTGATGGGCATCTGGGTTGTTTCCAAGATTGGGCTATCACAAACTGAGCTGCTGTGAACATGGGTGTACATATGTCTTTACAATATGATTCTTTTAATTCCTTTGGGTATATTCCTAGCAGTGGAATAGCTGGGTCAAATGGAACCTCTAATCTTAGTTTTCTGAGGAATCTCCACACTGATCTCCACAATGGTTGTACAAGTCTACAACCCCATCAACAGTGGAGAAGGTTTTTTTTCTCCCTGCGGCCTCACCATCATTTATTGCTGGTTGATCTTGCAATAGCAGCCATTCTTTGTGGAGTGAGATGAAATCTCAGTGTTGTTTTCATCTGCATCTCTCAAATGACCAGTGATGCTGAACATTTCTTCTTATGCCTCTTGGCTGATTTTTTTTTTGTTTGTTTGTTTGTTTTTTTGTTTTTTTTGAGACAAGGTCTCGCTTTGTAGTCCAGGCTGGCCCTGAGCTCACTATGTAGCCCAGGCAAGCCTTGAACTCAGCAATCCTTCTGTCTCTGCCTCCCGAATGCTGGGATTACAGGTGTGAGCCACCATGCCCGGCTTCTTGGCTGCTTTTGCTTCTGTCTCTGAAAAGTGTCTGTTCATTTCCGATGCAAATTTTTGAATTGGGTCTTTAAACTTGGGGGGACTGATTTGTTTAAGTTCTTTATATATTGTAGATAGTAGCCCTTTGTCTGACAAACAGCTAGTAAAGATTTTTTCCCATGTTGCTGGTTGTCTTTTAGCAGTGCCAGTGGCTTAGGCAGGTACTTTATGAACAAAACCTCCATAACATGAGAAGTAGCAGATAGAATCAACAAATGGGATCTCATTCTAATAAAAAGTTTCTGCACAGAAAAACTTACCATTCTTTAAGGCAGAGTAACACTCCCTTTTATAGAAAAAGCACATCTTCTTTATCCAGTCTCCAGTTGATGAGCATTTGAGTTGTTTCCAAGTTAAGCCATCACAAACTGAACTGCTATGAACATGGGTGCAGATACGTCACTATGATATTATTCTTTTAATTCTTTTGTGTATATTCCTAGCAGGGCAATAGCAGGGTCAAATGGGACTTTTAATCCTTGCTTTTTGAAGAATCTCCACACTGGTCTCTACAGTGGTTTCACCAGTCTACGTTCCCACCAACAGTGGAGAAGGGTTCCTTTTTCTCCACAGCCTCACCAGCTTTTGTTACTGGCTAATCTTGAGACAGAAGCCATTCTTTGAGGAGTGAGGTGGAATCTCAGTGTTGTTTTCATCTGTATCTCTCGAATGACTAGCGATGTGAACATTTCTTCATATGCTTCTTGGAAGCTTTTAATTCTTCCTCTGAAAAGTGTCTGTTCAGTTCAGCTGCCCATTTTTGAAATGTGTCTTTAAATTTGGGGGGACTGATTCATTTTAAGCTCTTTATATATTGTATATAAAAAACCTCTGTCTGAGAGACAGGTGGTAAAGATTTTTTCCCAATTTGTAGGTTGTCTTTTCGCTCTGCTGGTGGCTTTCTTTGCTGTACAGAAGATTTTAATAAAAAGATATCCCATTTATTTCTTCTGCTAGTTCTCATGCTATAGAGGTTTTGTTCATAAAGTCTTTCCTTAAGCCAGTGTCTCCAAGAGTTTTATCTATCATGTTTTGCAGCAGGTTTATTGTTTCTGTTTCAACATCTAAGTCTCTAATCCCCTTTGATTTTAATTTCGTACATGGTGACAGAGATAGGTATAGCTTTAGTCTTTGGCAGGTCCCACTAATTTTTCCATTTTCCATTTCCTTCAGTTTTATCTACTCTCTTGTTGGTTTTTGACCAATGAAGTGTTCATATATTTTTAAAGTTAACAAATTAGATCAACATAAAATTAAGTCAAAAATACTCTAAAACTACCTGAATCTACTGTTGAGTCATGTTATATATTATTATATTTATATACACAAAGGCAGTTACTATTGATGTTGTTGCTTGCAGTACTAGGGATTTGATTCAGGATTCACACTGAACTGTATCCCAGCCATTTATTTATTTATTTGTTTGTTTGTTTGTTGTTTATTTATTTAAATTTTGATTCAGTGTCTTGATAACTCAGTAAGTTGCCCAGGCTGAACTCAAACTTGCCATCCTCCTGCCTCATCCTCCCAGGGTACTGGGGTTAGAGGAATGTGCCACTATTCCTGGCTAATATATATATTTTTTTGAGACAGGGTCTCACTTTGTAGTTCAGGCTGGCCCTGAGCTCACTATGTAGCCCAGGCAAGCCTCGGACTCAGCAATCCTCCTGCCTCTGCCTCCCGAGTGCTGGGATTGCAGGCGTGAGTCATCATGCCCAGCACTGTGGTATGTGGTATTGATGGCTGGTGGGCGTGAGTCACCACACCCAGGACTGTATGTGTTTACCAGGGATCGAACTCATGACCATTGCGCTTATGAGGCAAGTGCCAGAACCACTGAGCCAAATCTCTGGCCCCTGGCTATATTTTTATATATAAAAGTATACTTAAGAGTAACTTTATCAATATGCAGTATGTACTATAGGCATAGAATGCATATATTAAGTATATTTCATGCTTTTGTTGAAAAAAATGAATATAATTAAATTTGTAAAGATTAAATGCTTAGTAATACTACAAATGTTTGTATATATTTGTATTTTGTTAAAAATTTTTAAGAATTTATTCTTTTAGTAAAAATGCCCCAGAATTAACAAAATGAACAGAAAAGGATTTGTAGTGATTTCTGCAATCAGCTGTAGAATCCTTCTCTGTCTAATTTATTTTCCTTAGTATCACAGTCTAAGTCAATTGCAGAAATTCAGGAAGGCACTTTAATGTTTAGGGTGGGGAACTTGAGATCCAACTATACTCAAAAAGGAAAGTGGATGCACCCTGAAGCGATCGTATATGTATTGAAATTAATCAGACCCAAGCTTAAATACCTCATGGTTCTTCTCATATGAGAAATCAAAACCATTAATAAAGGACAAAATAAAACATAGATAATAAGGAACTGGGAGAATAAATCTTTTGCTGAAGTCAAAGGGACCAATAGATGGAGAGAGAGAAGTGGAAGAAAAGGGGATAATAAAAGATATGTTATGAACATGTACCAACTCCCTGGATGAATGCAATCATTGTGCACCACAACCAGGTACTAGTCAAACTTAATGCAGAAAAGAACAAAAGAGTTCTATGAGAACAATATTGCCAACCTTACTACTTAAAATTTTGTTTTCTTGAAGGAGCTCTGTCAAAACAGTGAAAATTTTGCAAGGTAAGTCTCATTCCAGGGATTGTATTTAAAATGTGAGAGATTAGCCAATTTAAATTCTCTGTCACTGTCCCAAATGCCAGTGAAACTAACTTGGCAGAAAGTGACTTATTTCACCCACAAATGCTATTTCCTGCTCCAATTAAACCAGAAACACACAGCTGGGATGTAACCCTTGTGCACCTCTCCCTTTTCTGTTCATATGGAAAATGAAGTTAGAACAACTTAATCATCTCAAGACAGAGGAATTATTGTTTTGCTAAGATCTTTGTCCTTAAAAATCTAAAAGAGTTATTCTGGTCTTATCATAACTAGTCATTATTAATAAAAATTGGCTTACACTGCATTGTTGCTTAGGGAATATATTTTTAAGGATTCATGATAGGGCCAGAAAGACATTACAAAAAGCAAGTGGTGATAATAAAAAGCCACTCTTTCATATTCAGAATTGCTCAAATCCACACCAGTGAGAGCAAGTCACACTACCAAAATTGCAAATATGATGGATAAAATCATAGGCATTGGTTGGAAACTGGAGATAGATGTAGTTTTGCTTTGTGCAGAACTCACCCCTTGCCCTCAGTCAGCTACTCTTGAAAGAGCCAACACTTGTTACCATTCCACTGAAAATTTGACATTTTTGGAGAGGCACTCACTGCTACCTAAGATCTCTCTGAGGTTACCTATTTCACTTTGGAAGTATCCGTGATCATGTTGTTCCTCATTAAAACCCCTCACTCCTTAAGGGGAATTATTATTTTTTTTTCTTTTTTGAGACAGGGTCTCACTTTGTAGTTCAGGCTGGCCCTGAGCTCACTATGTAGCCCAGGCAAGCCTTGAACTCAGCACTCCTCCTGTCTCTGCCTCCCAAGTGCTGGGATGACAGGCGTGAGCCACCACGCCCAGCACTGTGGTATGGGGTATTGATTGCTGGTGGGCGTGAGTCTCCACACCCAGCATTGTATGTGGTTACCAGGGATCAAACTCAGGACCTTGTGCTTGCGAGGCAGGTGCTGGAACCACTGAGCTAACCCTCTGGCCCCTTAAGGGAAATTCTTAACTCTATTTGCTACTCACTGGCTCAGACAATCTTATCTCAGGTTTTCCTGTTGTTGACCATAGGCCTTATTGAGAATAGTATCTGAGAAGCTGTGATATCTGGAACAACTTTTCACCTACTCTAACTTGGGCTTGTTTCAGCTGGCAGTCATGTACACATGTATGTACACACACACACACACACACAATTTTTTCCTGAAATTAAGAATTCTTTCTGTTCTCTGAGGAGTATAATGCCTTAGCTAAAGATGCTAACTTTACAGATGCTAAGCACATCCATATTCAAAAGAAATGTCAGGATAAAAGGTATTATTTTATTTCAAGCTTAGATGCTTCTGAAATGACAGCAGATCTAATGTTTATATTCCTTCAATTTTCTGGAGGATTCCAAAAGGATAAGTGCTTGTATTTGTCTTTCTCTCTGGGCTTATAGAGTTTTAGGGAGCTTTCTTTCTTGTGTTACATTTCTCAAATCTGACACAAAACTACTCACCCAGCCAGAGCCACCACCTAAAACCAGAGGCTTGCATTCATAAATCTGTCAAACCTGCTACACAAAACCTACAACTGTAGCATGTGGCGCATATTTGCTAGTGAGTTTGGCAAGTGACAGAAATGTTGTTCACAGAAAAAAGAAAACCTAAAAAAATTCATGGTACTTTTTAAAAATAAGAATCCAGGTATAGAGAAGATGGAAAGCATTAATTGGGAAGACATGCTGGTCTGTAGGAAACAGTTCATATGCCCAGCCAGCAACATGAGGCCCATTACACAGGAGAGAAGCACTTGATCTGTCTTGATCCTGCTTAAGTGAAGAGAAACAGATTCCCTACCCTTGGCCAAGAGGAGTTTTTACAGTAGGTGCTGCTGGGGAAGTTTAAATTTAATGAAAGAGAGCTGGCAAGTCATTAATCTGCACTATGTACCCAAGTGGAGGATGCTCTTCTTTGGATTGCTTTTTTTTTTTTTTTTTTTTTTTGAGACAGGGTCTCACTTTGTAGTGCAGGCTGGCTCTGAGCTCACTATGTAGCCCAGGCAAGCCTCGAACTCAGCAATCCTCCTATCTCTGCCTCCTGAGTGCTGGGATTACAGGCATGAGCCACGATGCCCGGCACTGTGGTATGTGGTATTGATGGCTGGTGGGTGTGAGTCTCCACGCCCAACATTGTATGTGGTTTCCGGGGATTGAACTCAGGACCTTGTGCTTGTGAGGCAGGTGCCAGAACCGCTGAGTTAACCCTCCGGCCCTGGATTGCTATTTTTGAATCCATACCCATATAATCATCAGAGAAAACCAATTTGTGACCATCAAAGACCAAAAGGCTATCTAATGATGGCAGATAATTAACAACATATTTTGTTTTATGTATTAAAACATAGAACAACTCTTTTCACTTTAAGGCCCTAAAGCATCTCACATTTTGGATCTGAAAAATACTCAATATTCTATAATTTTTTTTAAACTGTTGGTAAACTGAAGTGCAATTGTGAAAATAACCTAACATGTGAAGATGCAAATTACATAATATAGGGAAGGCTAATAGGGGAATTTTCCAAGTTTTGAATATGTGTTGTAAAGCCCTTTTCCATAGTAGTTTTTCACTTGTTTGAGTACATTTATTAAAGTCATTTTGGAAATTGCTGAAATTCTCACTGTCACAATACCACAATTTTCTGTGTCGATAATGCTTCTTGTCATATTAATCCTCTTTCTGGTTGTTGGTCACAGGGCTCAACACCCACAATATAAAGGATGAGAGGTTTAACTTAGCTCATGATTTAGGGAGTTCAGTCCATGGTAAGCCAGCATTAAGGCAGGAGCATTGTGCTGATAGGGCTTGGTGGAGTAAAGCTGCTCAGTACACAGTGGCTGCAAAGTACAGCAAGAGTGAAATATTAAAGTCATTCAAACAACTCCAACTCTTGCTTAAACAACCCTGTATTCCTTCCTTTCTTCATGACTAAGTTCTTGTAAAAAGTTATATCTGGCTTCTCTCCTTGAACCTCCAAACATGTTTATCCTTCAGTTCTTCACTATTACTTTTGCGTTTTTTATGGCTAAAATTTTCCTTTCTCTGATATACCAATGACACCCCAGCATGAAGTGAAATTCAAATTCAAGGGTGAGAAGTCTATCCATGTCCTACTTGACCACTCTTTAGATATAATACCGAACAATCTATTTTCACCAACTTTTTCTCTCCTTGACATGTACTACACCATTTATTCATGCCTCTCCATATTTTCAAAATTACTGGATTTTATTTTTTGGGGGGTAGCCTTTTCCTTTGAATTTAAGCTAACTTCAAGCAGAAATGGTATTGCAGCTATTTAGCTCTATTTAAATGAGTGGACATTAAAAATGTGTTCATATGTGCTGGAGATTTAGCTCAGTGGTTCTGGCGCCTGCCTCGCAAGCACAAGGTCCTGAGTTCGATCCTGGTAACCACATAGAATGCTGGGCGTGGTGACTCACTCCCACCAGCCATCAATACCACATACCACAGTGCCAGGCATGGTGGCTCACACCTGTAATCCCAGCACTCGGGAGGCAGTGACAGGAGGACTGCTGAGTTCCAGGCTTGCCTGGGCTACATAGTGAGCTCAGGGCCAGCCTGAACTACAAAGTGAGACCTTGTCTCAAAAAAAAAATGTGTTTATAGTAGAAATGAAGTGAAGTAATTTATTATGTGGCAAATTCTTGTGATACTGATGGGGATTTGATGGCACATCCATGGTTACAGAGACTCAGTCAATGCTGCATTTATGTTAGTGGCAGAAGCAGAACAAGATCTGGGGTCTTCCTATAAATTCTGAATTCTCTTCTCTTTTGAGACAGAGTCTCACTTTGTACTTCAGGCTGGCCCTGAGGTCACTATGTAGTCCAGGCTAGCCTCAAACCCACACCAATCCTCCTGCCTCTGCCTCCTGAGTGCTGGCATGACAGGGTTGAGCACCATGCCCGGCACTGTGCATGTGGTTACTGGGGATCAAATTTGGACCTTGTACTTGCAAGGCAGATGTGAGAGCCACTGAGCTAAAACCCAATCCCCTGAATTCTCTTATACTATGTGTTAAATGCACTTTTCTTCTCTAATAAAAACCCATAGAATTCGTATCAGAGCTGTCTCACCAAAATCCCAATGGAAACCTAGGAAATGAAAGAACTTAAAGGGATTGTATCCGTATTCCTATACTTATGCATAACGTGCTGCTAAAATAGTAGTACATAATGCCAAGAATACATTCAGTCTTTCTAATTATTCTTCTGAGTGTTTTCTCCCGTTCATTGAATATTTTCAAAATGGGACTACATGATCCTAATCTTCCTGCCTTTATCTTACAAATAGGCCCTTGTCACTTAGCCAGTTTGCCACACAGTGAATGAGTTTCAGTGAGTCAGAGAGAGATGTTTGTCCCATAAGCCAGTGAGTCACTTTAGTACATCCTGCCTGGAAGAACACTAGAAGCATGGAGCCTTCTCATTGGAGGACGTTGCTTAAGTCATTGTCCAGCCTGGAATTTCTTTACAGCCATAATTCTTTCTTGCTTGGTGACTCTTTATCCTGGCCTCATGTGTCCATCTTTATGTTTTTCAGCACAAATAGGTTCTTTCATCTTAAAAGTGTCCATATTTCATTAAAGTGATACAAAATCTCCACAACAGTGGCCTCTCATCTCTTTGGTATCAGGGACCAGTTTCATGGTACACAGTTTTTTTTTTTTTCACGGGAAGGAAGGGAAGGGATTTTTAATTTTAGTTTTTCTGTTCATTAGTATATATTTGTGATGTGTAAAAATTACATTCCCTGGCATTGCATCACCACTTCAGCTGCTCCTTAGATCACTGTTTGTGTGATTGTTTTTTTGTTTAATTGAATTCTTATTGGTACATTTTATATGCACATCATGATCACACTCAGTGTTGAGAATTTTTACCAGTATATGACTTGACTTAGTTCTCATTTTTCCCATTCCCCTACCCACCCTACAGTCCCCCTATATACATATGTGTTGTTTCCTTCTTTAACCTCACATTTTCTCTTTCCCCTCATTGCTCACCCCCACAACCTCATTCCCTGACCAGCCTATTCACAGTAGGCTTCACAGTCCTGTGAGAATGTAATTCTGCCACTGCTCTGACAGGAGATAAGCACTCAAATCTCTATGCACATGATGGAAGCAGCTGGAAATAGAGGTAAAATCTTGTCCTCTAGTTTCCTCTTTCCCTTGCTGTGCACCTGGTTCCTCATGAGCCATGAACGATATCAGTCCATGGCCTATGGGTTGGGAATCTTTGCTATAAAAGTAACATGACTCTTTCCCACTTAATAGCTATGCAATATTGGACAAATTAACTGCTGCCCCTGAAGCTTATTATTCCTTATTTCTAAGACAAAGATGCTTATTCACACAACTAAAGTAAGAAGTTATGATGGTGTTCTATGTTGCCAAAGGTTCAATAAATAATAATGATAAAACTATCCTTGCATATGTAGATTTCTCCTTCCTGTCACATGGCATATTGATGGGGTGATTCTTTAACTTCCTCCTGGTTGAATTCACCTCTCAAGAGACTTTTCACTGTCTACTCAGCTTGAGTACAGAGGAGCCTTTGTCAGCACTTCTCTATTGTCTGAGGTTTTCTAGTTTCTATGTGTGGTTCACATATTATCTGAGATACAAAATATTATTATCATATCATATTATATGAAGTAAAAAAACAAAATGGACATGGTGGCACTCTCCCGCAACCCCAGCATTCTGTGAGGCTTAGGAAGGAGGATCACAGGTTCAAACCCCACCTTGGACAATTTAGCGAAGTGGTGAGAACTTGTCTCAAACTAAAAAAATAAAAAAAAGCTGAGGATGTACTTCAAAAAGAAGATCCAAGTTTTAATCCATAGTACTACAAAAAGGAAAAGAGAGTGAAATTCAGAGATAGACAGAAACAGAGAGGAGAGAGAGAAATAAAAATAGAGCAAAAACTTTATTCCTATAGGGACTACTTCCACGAAGGCTTATGGAAGAAAGATTTTAAAGCAACTCTTTTTAGGTTCAGAAAATCAAGAAAAATATTGATGAGAGCAATATTCAAATAATTGTAGATTAAAAAACTAAATGTTGCACAATATTTGATTCTAATGGGGTATAACTAGTGATATTTTTGCTAACTCACCGGTAAATAACACCAACATCGCTAATTAAATGTTTAGATCTCCACCCATGAGCCTCCAGAATGGGTGACTCCTCTTCCTTTCCTTTGACAAGACTTGAAAAAGAAGTTGTTTTCTTTCAGACCATTTTAGCATACCAGCTCTCTGTCTTATGAATCTGTAACAAGAAAAGATGGAGTTCTTTGAGCTTAAGAATTTGTTCTTAATGCTTTTTACTGATTATCTTTAGAGTTGCACAAATTCTCTTAGCCTTTAACATTTGTCTCCTGGGTCCCTGTTCCACAACTGTGGAATCCAGTTGATCTTAACTCCATTTAACAATGTCCACAAGGCAGAAACTTACTTCACTGTTCCTACAGTTGACTTTAACTTCTCTGCTTTGGAGAACTTCTTACTGTTTTTCATCTCGTTAATATATTCAAGGTAGATGCCGGAACCACTGAGCTAAATCCCTGGCGCATTAATATATGCAAAAAAATCTTTTTCTACATTTAGGTTTCATTTTGTCTTTCAGTAAGAATATTTTTAAATATCTTTTCTATTAAGCTTCTAGAAATAGATGCATGATTTAAGTTTTTCGGTTTCATTACCCATATTTGTACGGCTAGTAAATTCAGTCACTGATACAACTAGAACACATTTTCACCTAAGTCTGCTAACTTTGTGAAATGTTAAATCCCAATATTCCCCTGTTCTAATGCAACCTTTCTGTGCTTCTATCTCTCCTCCACTGATCCCCCACTTCAACCTCACATTATCCCTCTTTTTCTTTCTCAATAAATAATCAAGTATTTGCCCATTTTACTCTTGCTCTCATCCAACCTTATAAACCACTCATTTAAGACACTGAACCTCATGAAGACATTCTTCCTCCTGTACTCATGCCCACATTGCTCACCCGAAGATCTCACCCTCTGGACCAGGCCTGCTTTCCAGCAGCTGCTGCATGCTCAAGACTGATATGAAGGACAGCAGAAAACATGGAGTTCATCTAGTGGAGTTCCAGGCAGAGGCTCAAATTGAATTACTTCCCAGTTCTTCTCATCTGGCTGTTGGTAACCATTCGCATCCTTACTCCCCCCACCCCACCCCCATCAGTCATGACCTACTACTGGCCCTGCTTTCTCGGCAGACAATTGGGATCTTGTGTTGAAAAACAAAATGCTCGCAACTTCCAGCTCTCCCCCACGGAGCCGTCTCTGAAGCCACCACTGTCACTTAGTCTGGGATGTGCTTCTTCTCA
>PVIC010054934.1:0-11405 GCA_004025085.1 Thryonomys swinderianus | reverse complement strand
AGACCAGGCTGCCCAGCATCACAGCTGAGCCCAGCCTTTAGCTTGTCCCCTGCCGGGTGCTAGACTTGCAAAGGAGCCCTGTAAGCCGTCCTGGGCCCAGCCACCAGCTGACACAGCCTCGGGACGGATCCCAAGAGGCCAGCCCTGAGCTGCCACTCAGCGCACTCACGCTGTCATTTGAACTAATGAAATGATGGTTTTGTCAATTCGCCGAATTTGGTGTGGCTTTTATGCAGCATTAGATAGCTGAAGCCCCACATTAATCCAGGAACTCCCCATACCCTGTTCCCTCGGCTAGAAAACCAAGTTAGGAAGATATCATCCTGATCATAGGCTTGCCATGATGGTCAAATAAAACAATGTGCTCATTGTCTCTGGGAATTTTCCACCAAGACCCCTACTGGCAGAGGACGCTGAAGGACTTACATCTGGGGTGCGGGTGGGAAGCTTGAGGCATGCTAAGTGTATGTTTTTTCTTGGAAGGCTTGTGGTTTCATAGTAAAACACACAGCCTGTTGTGCATTCTCCATAGTGTCTCTGTCTTTACTCTTTAACAATTTCCAATCAGGCACTCCCTGGATATCCTGTGCCTTCACATCACGCACACGGCAGTAACGTTCTGGGCCTCAGATACCCACTTTGAAAGTTATGAGGTACAGGTGCTCTGTGAGTGTGCAGCCCACAGTTACTGGTAAGGGAGACAGAGGATAGCCAAGAGATGCAGGGGCCCCGGGAACAGAGAGCACTTTGACTCACAGCTGAGTGGGCTTAGCAAAGGTCAGACCCTCTGCATAAATGAGGAGCCAGGAGCTTCAGATACAATGAAAGTGGACAGACAGAGGGGACGATAGGAAATAAATTCAGAAATAAGTGAATACTTAGAGGATTTAGTTCTGCTGAGATTTATTTTAAAACAAAGAAATATTGCATATGTTTTTCATAATGGAAAGAAATTCAATAAAAACAGACAATTTGGGGGACATAGGAAAGGGGGCTAGGGTTGGGTATGTAGCTCAGTGAGGCAGGTGCCAGAGCCACTGAGCTAAATCACCAGCCAGATGTAATGAGGTTGTTTTCTTTTTCTTTTCTTTTTTTCTCTTTTTTTTTTTTTTCTGGTACCAGTGATTGAACTCAGGACCTTACACTTGCAAGTAGGTGCCAGAACAACTGAGCTAAATCCCTAGCCCAGATGCAGTGTCACCATACCTCCCTGGCAAGCATGAGGCTCTGAGTTCAGTCCCTGATACTGAGAAAAAAAAAAAAAGGGTGGGGGAGGCTAATGAATCAAGAAAGTTTCAGAAGAATGTGGAGGCTTAGGGAAGCTGACAAGGAGAAACTGGTGGGAGGGGAGGAGCAAAGGGTGGAGAAAGACAGGACATTCAGAAGTGGAGGTGGGGAGAGCTCCGGAGGACAGCAGGGTGTCTACAGAGATGGGAGAGGGAAGACATGAATGGCAGAGATTTAACACACGGCAGGAGTGATGAAAGGAGGCAAGAAACTGTCTTAGCATGAAGACAGCCTGACTTCTGAAAAGGAATTTATAGTGGCTTCAATCCCTGGCCTCGTTTTGTGAACTTCTGTCCTATTACAAGAGAAAGGAAGGGAGGAAAAGAGAGAGGAGAGAGAGACAGGAAGAGAGAAAGGCGGGGAGGAAGGGATAGAGACAGACAAATACACAGACAGACCATATTTTCCAGTGTTGGGCTTGAAAGGACAGGTAGGGAAGAGGGAAGAACTGGAGGGGATGTGCTGAGGACACTGGGCAGGACAGAGGAAGGGGACCCAGGATAGGAGTGTGGGAAGCCTGCAACAAAGTAGTCTGGTCCAGGGCAGAAACACAGAGGGCATAATGAACTCACCAGAGGAAAGAAGGAGTAGGAAACATTAAATGCACTCAGAACTATTTATTTTTACAGATCTTAAAATCTGAACAGCTACCCATTATGCAGTGTGGCACCATCAAGTTATAATTCTGAATGGCTGAAGTAGGTAAGAGTACAGCAAACAGTTGTGTGAAGAGGGACTAGTGGACTTGAACACTGCCCTGTGGACAGAGAGTTCTGTGTGTCAGTTTGGCCTGGCTGCAGTTCCCAGTTACTCAATCAGGTGAACAAAAGTATCCTGGGTAACCCGCGAGTTGAAAGGCCCTGAAAGCAGAGCCAGAAATCCCTGAAAAGGGGAAATTCTACCCATAGGCTGGAGCTTCCGCTGGTTCCTGAGTGTCCTGGCCTGCCCTCCCGCTGGTCCTCCTGCCCAGCCCTGGATTGTGGCATCATTCCTGCCAATAAATCTTCCATCATCTGTGCATGTTTCTCTGATTGAATCCAGGCTAGTGTAGAAGAATGGGCCAGGGAGAAAGACCACAGGCTTTTACCTTCACCCCCTTGTTTCTGTGGTTTGGTGCTTCTTTATAATACACAGGTAAAATAGTGCGTGCAATTCAGGCTTGAGATGGAAGGAAGCAAGTGTGGATGGATGGATGGATGGATGGATGGATGGATGGATGGATGGATGGATGGATGGATGGATGGATGGATGGACAGATGGATGGATGAATGGGTGAGCAAAAGAGTGAGTGAATAAATGATTGAAAACATGAATAAATTCTCTCTAAAACAGGAAAAAATTCCAGCTACTTATACCCCTTGGGTGGATGAGATAACCCCTAAAAGGGAATTGTGAAGCCCGGAATTCCAAGTAATATCAAATACCTGTTTTCTGTTTCAACCATCAACTTAATGTTTGGAAACTATAGGAAACATTTTAGTTAGTGTTTTCCCAGCTCTTCCTGAGCTCTCATGTGCACTCGACCCCCGTGCTGTGCTGCACATGTCCACTTAGTAGGCATGACAGCAATGGATTTGACTGAGTTACCGAGGTGAATACAGGCTGACTCTTCTGTCCCTCTTTCTTTGGCAGGAGAATAAAATCTGTGTAGGTTTTGTCCAGACACTGCTCCCTAAGTAGTTCTTGTTAGAAAATAGTAAAACGACATGAAATACCTTCTAGAAAAGTGGGGACTACTCCCAGGTAACCCATCAGTGAGCTCTGATTTGATCTTTCTGATTTGATCCTTTTGGATACTTCAAGTTTTCAAATTTCTATGCATTGTATGCAAAACTGTGTACCTTACCTCTGAAAATCACAATGTATTGCTTTCTTCAGAAACTCTCAAGTAGGTTACAGGCATATCAGATCAGACAAAATTAATAAACAGAAGGGAAGAGCCCAGGTGGTTTCCCACTCCTTGTCCAGAGCCTCAGGCCACAGTGGGACATCAACTATGACATATTGGAGAGCTTTCTTTGCATGAGAAAGAGCGCTTCTCCAACAGTGTCTCATTTCTCCAGGTGTGATAGGCCACTTGCAGGCGATCTGGCTGGATCTTCTATATGTGGGAGGGAAGGGAAGGCTTGGAGAGAAGAAAGAGCAAGTTATAGAACCTTAAACATCAGAAAGAAGAGTGTTTCTAAAGACTGTGTATTGTTGCTGCTGGATTCTGACCCCCTCCAACAAAAGCAGAATGGTTGGTAAAAACTGAAAGAGCTGTTTTGATAGAAACTGTTTTGGGACAGCAGAGAGCAAGACTTTAAAAGAATTACTCAGCTAGAGCTGGAGATTGAGCTCAGTGGTTCCAACGCCTGCCTAGCAAGCACAAGGTCCCTGGTTCGATACTCTGTAACCACATACAACAATACTGGGTGTGGTGACTCATGCCCACAAGCAATCAGTACCACACACCACAGTACTGGGTGTGGTGGCCCACACCAGTAATCCCAGCATTTGGAAGGCAGAAGCAGAGGCAGGAGGATTGCTGAGTTCGAGGCTTGCCTGGGCTGCATAATGAGCTCAAGACCAGCCTAAACTACAAAGGGAGTCCCTGTCTCAGAAAAAAATTACTGGGGTAAAAAGAGAACATGCTACCTCACTTTGTCATGGACCACCGAGTGAGCATGGATCATGGGGGTCAGGCTGCGGGACTGCAGCAAGGACCCTCGCTCTGGGCAGACCACGTGTGAGCCCAGCAGAAGGGAACCAGGCCAAGAGCACTCAGGGGTCAGCTCCAGGGCAACCAAAGTGCTGAGGCTTCCCTGGGGGCACATTGTGACTCCTACCCAGGCTCCATCCACAGGTGGGTCTAGGAAGATCAGGAATGGGAGGACCCAGGGAACTGGAGTTCCATCTGGGTGGGGTTCTTCTGTCATAAAGGTTGGGGAAACAAACAAGGGTCAGACACCTCAGTGCTTCAGTTCAAACATTCTGCTTTTCAGGACCTATTTATTTGAAAATGGATTTCACTTAAGTGACAGCTTGCTTTGCCCTGCATATACCTCATGAATCAGCTTGTCTTTTTGATCCAAGAACTTAAGTTATAATCACTTCCTCCGTCTTCTACTGTAAAGCCTTTAAATGCCCCTGCAGACCCTTACTCTCTCCTTCAAGAGAGACCCCACTGTCTGTCTTTGGCCTCTGGGCACCTGGAAACCTGGGCTGGGCTGTAGGTAATGTTGGTGTGTTTGCTCTGTCTGGACAAATGGTACAGCTCCTTTACTGGAGGCAAGTGGGTCACAGTGATGGGCCCTTTCCAGCTCACTGTTGGGAGAGACATGGTCTCCTGGGACTTCTGCTACACAGAAGTAAGGTTTTGTTCATAACTTTCTTGAGAAAAAGGCATGGTCAGTTTAGGAATAGAACATGTACACTTAATTTCTGCTTTCAACCTTTTTTTTTTTTGAGATTTACTGCTCCTAAACATATACCATTAGACAGAACATATACCATTAGACAGAAGTAAAGGGGTCATTACAACTTGAGATTGTCTAGCAAGTTTCTAAGGCCAGTTTCTTCCTTACTATATTTGCAATAACAGAGTCCCCAGGATAGCACTTGGGTATGTGACAGCCAGTGGGTCACAATGCTTTTACAGCCTCAGAGTTAAGTGAGTGATGCCCACATATGGGAGAGAAGGGCATTGTCACAGCACCTGAGAGATCCCTTGCTCTTCAGGTTGACACCCAAGAGAAAGCACCGATGACTCTCCATATTCCAACATATTCTCCTGCTGTGCATTAGAAATTATTCAAAACTGACTAGCTCCCACATAACCTCCACAGTTGCTGATACAGAATGATTCTGGGCTGCAGAGAAGAATTCGTCAGGGTTTCAGCTCCTGCCATTGGCATTCTGTACCCACTATACTCAAGTGTGTGCTGCTGAGGAAGCACATTGGGAATGTGACATAAAAGCAAATGTGTCTTGTTGGTGACCAAAACTCTACACTGTCCAGGATGATTGATGTTTAGGCCCTCATCCCCTCAGATTCTGAAGGGTCCTTTGCAAGAAAAGCATGTGGGACAAGATTTCTCCTGAAAATGTCTCCGAGTTAGGGCTGGAGATTTAGCTCAAGTGATACTGCACCAACCTTGGATGCACAAGGGCCCAGGTTTGATCCCCAGTACCACAATAAACAAACAAACAAACAAAAAAATGAGTGAAAATGTCTCCTGACAATACAGTGTGAGCTGCTGCCGGTGAAGAACTGAACTATAGGAAGTAGTGTAAACCCACTTGAAGACCTCTTGAGGAGAACCTTCATTCTCACTGCATTTTTGTCCTTAGCACATGTGAGATCTGAAGGCTGTATTGCTCAGCTTTCCACTACTGTAATAAAATACATGAGATAATCAACTTATAAGGGGAAACAATTATTTTGGCTCACAGTTCCAGAGTCTTCTTGTCAAAAGCATATTTCAGGGAAGGCCGCCCACCTCACAGTAACAAGAAAGCAAGAGAAAAAGGACCAGAAAAAATTGGGTCTTAGAGCCCCCTGAAGGGCTCACCTCATGACCTAACTTCCTCCCTTCCCCTCAAGATTCCCCCACCTCCCAACAACAAAAGCTTTACCACCTGGCCCCTTGGGTCTTTTAGTGTCTCCCTCTGTTCTGGAACTGTTTTGCTCTGGTTCCAGGAGAGCAGAGCAGGGAGGAAAGGTAAAGTCTTTGAAGGCTCAGACCATTTCAGGTGGAAGGAAAGTGGCAGGGGAGAATTAGAAGCTGCTAAATTCCAAACTTTTGCATGAAGCCCTCCTTTCAGATTTGGCAACCTCCAAACCTAAACAACATAGTGTATTTTCCACTATGGAAAGACTGGTGGGTCACTTCTCAGCTCATAGAGGAAAAATATATCACTATAATAGGCCTTTTCTAAAAAGAGATACTTCCAGGGAGAAAAATCATAGCTAGCTACATCTTGGAGGTTACAAAAGACCTGACACTGATCTTTGCTAGTGGAGAAACAACTGATTCTGTCTGGATTCTTTATAGTGGGAGTTAAAAGTTTAACAGCTCTATGATTCTCATTTACATGAAAATGTTAAAGTTTAACAAATAAATTTGACATATTTTTTTATTATTATGAGGGAGAATTTTGCCACCAGGGAACATGTTGGTTAATCTACTTTGGCCAACTTCTCCTTAGAGATATGATTAATGGAAGGAATGTGTGGAAAATTAGTATACACACAGCTCCTGAAGAAGTGGAATGTTAATGCAGTGACCTTTAAATCTCCATTTTTCTTTATTTCTCTGAATACTAATTAATGAGCATGTTCAGCACCAGGAGGGATTTGCATCCAAGTCTATCTCCCTGTAAAACGGTATTTGAAACATTTCTGAGTTTAGACTCAGAGAACAGCTGACTTGAAGTTCTCAGCTCCCATTCCAGCCTCTGCACTGTGGTTTTTCTCCTGAGAACAAAAGTTGCTACAGTATAGTCACTCATTAGCATAGGTGCAAGATGCTCCTGTTAGCAAGGTCATTAGTTATGGATTCAAGTGGAGATGGGAGACCTGGGAGACCCAGCAAGTTTACTGCACAGTGTCCCTGAACAACAGAGCCACCACCTGCTTGTTAAAGAGACCTGAGTCATTGTTTGCCCAGAGTGTCTGGAGCCTAGGCAGAAGCACGTGGTAACTGGGGATTTTCTGAAGCAAAGGGCAAAGGTGAGCCTGTAATTCTGGTAGTAACTTCCAGAGTAATGCCAGGGTATGCTTTCTGGGAAACAGGGCCTTCACATAGGGAGGGCACTAGATTGAAAGCCCTTGCTGAGCATGTGTTGGGGATTCCTATCATTGGGGGGGAGGAAGAAGACACAATTCAGACTGAATTCAAATAAAGCAGGCTTGTTAAGAAGGAGAACTTTGGGATCGACTTTGTTAAGGTGAGCTTTCTGTTAGGCACATCCTTTCCACAGTGGAGCTGGAAGGTGATAAAATTTCAAGCAGTGGTTTTGACTGAAAGCCTGTCACCAGATTCAGCTTAATTGGATAGATGTCTATACCTCTGTCTTCAATTTTCTTCATCAGTTAAGTGGACAGTACTACCTACTCAGTAAGGTTATTGTGAGGATTAAATGAATTTCCATTGTAAAATACATAGTAAACTCCACATAAGTATAGATGATATTGTTGTCTCCATCATTAATACTTATCTCTATGGAATGTACTACAATATTAGTGACAAACTTTTGTGAGACCAGAGACTGGTTTTACGGAAGTCAATTTTTTTCACAGACCAAGTTTCAGGATGATTCAAATGTGTTTACATTTACTGCATACTTTATTTTTATCACTATTATATTGTAATACATTAAAAATAATGCTACAACTCACCATAATGCAGAATCAATGGGAGGACTGAGCTAGTTTTCATACATCTAGATGTCCCCATCTCAGGTAACAGGACACAGGGACACCCATAGTATGCTGCCTATGTCCAATCTGTGCCATAATCTCATTTTGGTTGCTGTCACTGCAAAAACCCTTGCTTCATGCAGAAAGGTGTGCAAAATGGAAGTGGGGTTTTCTCCCAAGCAGTCTCTCCTAGTACAAATAGAACAGACTCACAGTCTTTGATCTATTCCTTCCCAGTTCAGGGGTTTTTGTGGGTGGGTGGGAAGCACTGTTCAAACTCTTTTGAAAGCCAAGATAGGTGATCATGCACCAGCTAAAAGAATGAAGACCCTAGCTTGGTCGCCTTTAAAACCTCTGCTTACGTTTAAACCATGTCAAAAGTCTCAATTTTCATTCATTGTATCCATCATTGCAGTCTGGCTTTGAATGTACCCATTTTATCTATCAACTTGAATACAGTTATCATCCCCCCCCCCCTGCAGTGACAGAGTGAGCTCATTCAACAAGTTGAATATGTCACATAAGCAAGTTCGGTGACCCCTTCTGTGCTACTGAAATATGCTACCATTAATGACTGTTTTTCTATAAGAAATCTCTGAAGCAGCTCTAGAAACTCAAAATCTCTAGCCCAGGACTCACCTTTAGAAAACCATGCATGAGAGAAGACCTATGTGCTCTGTATCCATCACCTCACAGAGCTGTGTGAGCAGAAGTGTGCTAAAGGATGTACTTTTTTTTTTGAGACAGGGTCTCGCTTTGTAGTTCAGACTGGCTCTGAGCTCACTATGGAGCCTAGACAAGCCTCAAACTCAGCAACCTTCCTGTCTCTGCCCCCCCCCCCAAGTGCTGGAATTACAGGCATGAGCCACCACGCCCAGTATTGTTGTATGTGGTATTGATGGTTGGTGGGCGTGAGTCTCCACGCCCAGCATTGTATATGGTTACTGGGGATCGAACTCAGGACCTTGCACTTGCGAGGCAGGTGCCAGAACCACTGAGCTAACCCTCCAGCCCTAAAGGATGTACTTTAATGTGATTGATAATTTAAATCTCATCTACAAAACAGTTTTGGGTTCAGGTGACACTATTCAGTGAGACGGGTTTCTGTATGGGTCACACAGTGCAGAATCACATCAGAAGCAATCTCATTGATCAAATGATGAGACTAGAAAGCCATCCAGTTGGTGCAGCTGAACCATCTGTGCATATAGCAATGCAGATTGGTCAATGCTCTCCTGATATGTAACCACTCAAGAACATGAATAGCTCTCAGCTGTGGTGTTGGTTAGCAACACCACCTATCTCCAGGTACATCCTCCTGAAAAGCCTATCACACAAAACAGACATTGTTGTCCTGTCATCACTATGGATAGACTCATCAGCCAGGGTTGTATACCACTGTGGCTTGTTAATCCTCTGGAGGAACTGTGCCTCAGTGTTCTCTGATATATTATCAATTTGTCTAGTTACGGTCCTAGCCCAGAGAGGGATCTATGTCACTTTTTGAACTGCAACTTCTCCTAAAGTACATGACAAATGTCCTTGGCAGCAGACAGGATCAGGTCTTCACCACCAGCACAGGCTTCTTAGTTATAGCTGTGTGGCCAGCCATAAGAATGATGCTCTCAGGTAGTCACATTTGATGAAGTGGTGACCTTCAATAATTGTTTCTGTTCTTTGATTCACATGGTTCTTCTTTAGAAAAACTCCAAAAGTTAGTCTTTCAGTACAAGCTGGTTGGTATCCACGAGGTAAAACAGTTTTCAAAGTCTCATGGTCTCACTGAATAGCTGTCACCACATAATACAAAAGCAGGCTCGGAGAATGTGAATCACCTGTTGCAATGAGCCCATAATTTAAGTAAGATACTTGGTATTTTCTTTCAAATGCAGATTTCTTTTTGTCAGCAGCTTTAGTTTTCCTCTGTATCATCAGTGAGTGGGTCTCTTGTCCTTTCCAAAGGAGCTCCTCAGTGATGTTTTCTTTTCACTCAGTTTGGGGATCAGACCTGGGATGGAGGCAAGAGTGCAGCATGGTGAAGAGGCATAGATAGAAGCAGTAAATGAAAGAATGGAGAAGCCATGTAGGGACTAAAACAAGTGTTTGATTTTGGCTAAAAGCCTGTCACCAGATGCAGTTAATTGTCACTTGCAGCACTCTGATAGAGTTTTGATCTGAGTCTAGTCTATAAGTGCTTGATTTATTGTGGTCTCTGAGAGGTCAAGCCTCCCTGCTAATGCTCTTCTGTCTTCACAGCTATGCCTCAGTGGCTTCATTGCCACCTCAGCTCCACCTCAGGTCATCAGGCATTGGACCCTCATAAGGCCCACAAGACTTAGATCCCTCACATGCACAATTCCTAGTGGGATTCAATCTCCTCTGAGGATCTAATGCTGCTGCTGACAGGAAGCAAAGCCAGCTCATCTCACTTCTTCACTGGCCAGAACCTCTGCCAACTCCTACTGATGATGATCGTGTGGATTCCTTACCACCCGACTTGGTTTTGCGTTTTACCCTGGTCCCTTCTTGATGCCTGACCCTTATTGATCTAAAAGAAATTCTGTCTCAATCTGATAAGGAACATTTACAAAAAAATCCAACCAACATTATACTTAATAATGAAAGAATAAATTATATCCCCTCAGGTCAGGAAAGAGACATTTATTCAAGATTAAATGGAAGGTGTTTTGCAGTGCAATGAGTAAAATATTAAAGACAAGCAAATTGGAAACAAGAAAGTAAAACTGTCTTCATTCACAGACATCATAATCTATTTATAGAAAATATTTAAATCTAAAAAATAATCATTAAAACTTAGGAGTTTTTAAAAGTTTATAGGATATGAAATTAATAATTGTATTTATGTACTTCTAATAAAAATTTTAAAATAAAACAAAGGATTCCATTAAAATAACATCAGAATAGTAAGAATAAGTTTAACCAAAAAACCTCCATGCTATTACACTTACAATGACTAGAGAACAATATTACATTTCTTTTGTTTGTTTGTTTGTTTGTTTGTTTTTTGAGACAGGGTCTTGCTTTGTAGTTCAGGCTGGCCCTGAACTCACTATGTAGCCCAGGCAAGTCTCGAACTCAGCAATCCTCGTGCCTCTGCCTCCCAAGTGCTGGGATTACAGGCGTGAGCCATGATGCCCAAGATTGTGGGGTATGGTACTGATTGCTGGTGGGCGTGAGTCACCACGCCCAATATCATATCATTGTATGTGGTTACAGGGATAGAACCAGGGATCTTGTACTTGCTAGGCAGGCAGCAGAACCACTGAGCTAAATCTCTTCCCCAACAATATTAAATTTCTTAACATCTATGTATAGCCCAACCTCAAGAAAAAAGAAAAAAAATCAATGGATACCTATCCCAGCAGGCCTACCTGTTCAAACAATCAGACAAGTATTTATAATAACTATAGTTAATGAGGTAATGGAAAGCTTCATAATAAAGAAGATAGGAAAATGCAGAAAAACTAAAACATTTTTTAAAAATTAAATAAAATTTCTAAAACTGAATGTTACATTATCTAGGAAAAAATACTGAATGGGCTTAATAATAAAATAGAGAAGTCAAGGACCTTAAAGACAGAAGTGAGGGGGAAAGATCAAAAGAATGAATAGAGCTGCATGAATGCACAAAATAGGAAAGGAGTCAACAGCTGTGTAAGTGGAGACCCAGTAAGAAAAAAGCAAGAAAAAGGAA
>PVIC010054933.1:0-11388 GCA_004025085.1 Thryonomys swinderianus | reverse complement strand
GCAGTTAGAAGGTAGAAAAGGCTACTATGTCCCAGCAAGTGAGGTAGGGAGGAGAAGTGCGTAGCTTCTGGGGTTTTTCTGGGTTGTTTTTGTTTGTTTGTTTGTTTGTGTTTTGTTTTGTTTTTTCAGTTTTTTGAGATGGTGTCTCCCCGTGTAGCCCAGGCTGGCCTCAACCTCCTGAGTTCTGTGATTACAGGTGTGCACCACCACACAATTCTGTTTCCCTTGATATGTGATCTGTAGTTAGGTAGAGTTGCCAGATATTACAAATGATCTGTGAGTGCCTTATGTATGTATTACAGGTCACTAGATACAAAGATCTTTGGGATACATTTTTGAGGAAAGCCTAGCTAGCGTGCTCAACATTTACTTCTAACCTGATCTGTTGTTTGAATAGTCGTGTTCCAGGAGCAAGGACACTTGTTCTGGAAAGGTAGAACATAGAGCAAAGGTGCCCCTCAGACAGCAGCTCAGCCCAAGGAGTGGGTAACACAAAGAGACAATGCACATTGAGCTTTTGCCACTGTGTCCACAACTGTTTGGCGGACACCTTCACAATGTAAGGTGTACTTCTTTTCCTACCTATCCGTACCCCAAACTCACTCTGCAGAGCCTGTTTCTTGGATCAAACTCGTGACCTTGTGCTTGCGAGGCAGGCACTGGAACCACTGAGTTAAACCCTCAGCCCTCCTTTCCCTACCTTTAATAAAACTTTACTACCATTTGTACTTGTCTTGAACAATTCTTTGTTCAGTACAGAAAAATTCTAGAAACCACATACAGAAGGAAACTCCTGTACTCTAAAACCTGCAACAGGAATGTCTAAAAATGTCAGTTTACTTATTTATGACTTACTTCTTTCAGTTACAGAAAGGTATATACAACTATGCTGAGAGAGATGGTAAAAGTTTAGAAAGACATTGGAGTCGTGTTATATCACTTTGCAGGATGATTAAGTAACCTAACCAGTAATGAATGGAAATGATATGACAAATTTTAAAAACATTTTAACATACTTTTTGTGATAATGCAAATGAATAATTTTTTTTTTGAGACAGGGTCTCGCTCTGTAGTTCAGGCTGGCCCTGTGCTCACTATGCAGCCCAGGCAAGTCTCGAACTCAGCTATCCTCCTGCCTCTGCCTCCCGAGCACTGGGATTACAGATGTGAGCTACCACACCCAGCATTGTGGTATGTGGTACTGCTTACTGGTGGGCATGAGTCACTACACTCGTATTGTTGTATGTGGTTACCGGGGATCAAACCAGGGATCTTGTACTTGCTAGGCAGGCGCTAGAAACACTGAGCTAAATCTCTGGCCCTAAATGAACAATTTCTAATACCACTTCCATGAACTGAATACAGAAAGACAGATTACCAATAAAGGTTAGTACTTAAGAATGATTTGCTCCTCAAATTTATCTCTGTTTCACTGTTTACTGACATTTCTGCTTAGGGCAAACAAACTCTTGTAATTCAGTTTTTTAACACATAAATATCGGGATAATCAGAATACCTATTATAAAGGGTTGTTGCAAAAATTAAATTTATAGGGCCGGACGGTTAGCTCAGTGGTTCCCGCGCCTGCCTTGTAAGCGCAAGGTCCTGAGTTCAATCCCCGATAACCACATACAATGCTGGGCGTGGTGACTCACGCCCAGCAGCAATCAATATCACATACCACAGTGCCAGGAGTGGTGGCTCATGCCTGTCATCCCAGCACTTGGGAGGCAGAGGCAGGCGGATTGCTGAGTTCGAGGCTTGCCTGGGCTACATAGTGAGCTCAGGGACAGCCTGAACTACAAAGCGAGACCCTGTCTCAAAAAAAAAAAATTACAATGCCGGGCGTGGTGGCTCACGCCTGTAATCCCAGCACTCAGGAGGCAGAGACAGGAGGATTGCTGAGTTCCACGCTTGCCTAGGCTACATAGTGAGCTCAGAGCCAGCCTGAACTACAAAGCGAGACCCTGTCTCCAAAAAAAAAAAAAAAATTAAATTTATGTGAGAAAAATGGAAACAGTGCCCATCGCAAAAAATTAGGTTTACTGAGTACTTTATATTTATTCCTTGAGTTAATTATGCTTATCTCTATCACAGCACATATTAGACTAACGATTTACCTGACATGATTGGAACCACAAGTTTCAGATTTTAGAGGTGTTTGGATTTCAAAATATTTGTATAGCTGGGCATGGTGGCTCACACCTATAATCCCAGCATTTAGGAGGCAGAGGCAGGGGGACTGCTGTGAGTTCGAGGCTAGCTGTGAGATCAGGGCCAGCCTGAACTATAATGTGAGACTCTGTCTCAAAAAAAAAGGAATGATAACATCTTTATTTTGTGACAAGAGCAGCTACGGTCTACTTAATAAAAGTGCCTACTATAGTGATCTTTCTTGTTGGAATTGTAGGAGAAATTAACATTTCGTAAACAACTTTTTAAATTTTTTAAAAAAAATTTTGCACTATGTGGAGCTACATTCCAAGTTTTTATTTATTTTATTTTGGGACAGGATCTCACTAACTTACCCAGACTGGCATCAGAATTTCAATGCTCTTGACTAGACTTCACATGTAGCTAGAATTACAAAGATATTTTTTTCTTTCTTTCTTTTCTTTTTTTTTTTTTTTACGGTATCAGGGATCGAACTTGGGCCCTTGTGCATCCAAAGTTGGCATGGTACCACTTGAGCTAAATCCCCAGCCACGAGAATTACATAGACAGACTGCAGCATATTCAGCTAAGCAGCATAATTGTTAATACATAAAAATTTACATCCTGTACAATTTGTCCATTTAAAGTGTAGAATACAGTGATTTTAGTACATATGCAGGTGCATACAACTGTCATCCCAGTCAGGTTTTGAACATTTTAATGTTTTTGTTTTGTCTGATTTGTAGCCCAGGCTGACCTCGAACACACTATATAGCCCAAGCTAGCATCAATCTCAAGATATTCCTGCCTTAATGTTCCCAGTGCATACTCCAGCATGCTGAGCTATCCTACTGGTTTTATAATGCCTTCTGACTACTAGTAATGTTGACTACTTTTTCATATCCTTAGTAGTTTATTCTAGTTTTATGAAGTGTCTTCAGCAAAGTTCAGTCTGTCTTTTGAGTTACTTCTGTTATTGCTACTACTATCCTAAGCACTGTGTATTGGGCACAAGGGTCAGTGGCTGATACAGGAAATCATACTATAGAGGATAATCAAACATATGGAACAAGCTGAACATCCCTAATCCGAAAACAGAATCCAAATGCTCTGCAATCCAAAACTTTTAAATGATACTTTAAAAGTCTTAAGATTTTAGAGCATTGTGGATTTCATATTACCAGGTTAGGATTGCTTAAGTAGCAGTGTGTGTGTGTGTGTGTGTACAGTACACACACACACACACACACACACACACATATATTTTTTTTTTAAGACAGGGTCTTGCTTTGTAGTTCAGGCTAGCCCTGAGCTCACTATGTAGCCCAGGCAAACCTCAAACTCAGCAATCCTCCTGTCTCTGCCTCCCGAGTGCTGGGATTACAGGCATGAGCCACCATACCCGGCACTGTGGTATGTGGCATTGGTTGCTGGTGGGCATGAGTCACCAGGCCCAGCACTGTATGTGGTTATTGGGGATTGAACTCAGGACCATGCACTTGTGAGGCAGGCACTGGAACCACTGAGCTAAATCTCCGGCCCCTATATATATTATTTTTTAAGATGACAAGTTAATGTGATTCGCTATAGACTGTTTTATTATTTGTACATCATATCATGTTATAAAAATAAAATACATGTAAGAGAAATGTTTAAAAAATAAAGATCAGTGACAAGCATGATGGAAGAAGGCAAAATTCCAGCACTCAGGAAGCTGATGCAGGGGGATTGCCATGAATAATAGGCCAACCTGGGCTACATAGTTAAATTTAGAGCCAGCCTGAACTAAACAGTGAAACCCTATCTCCAAAAAAAAAAAAAAAAGAGAAAAAGAAAAAGAAAAAAGAAAAAAGAGCAGGTATATAGGTTGATAAAAATAGGGAGAAAATACTGGGAAAAAAATTTAGGCTTCTGAGACTTTAGGTAGCTTTTCTTTGTTGTTAAAATGTTTGTATAGTATATTTAAATGAGTATTTAAAAATTATGCTATACAAATATTTGTAACTCACCTTTATAAATAAGAGGTTTATCCTTGTCTTCTGTTTTCTCCCTACTGGCCAATTCAAGAAAATCTTCAATCAAGTCCAGAGATATGAGAGATTGGCTAAAAACAAGACTGAAAAAAAAAGAGATTAATGTTCACAGATAAAAGATTTGCTTAGTAAAGACATCTAAAGATTTAATACAATTATAATCAAAATTCCAACAGGATTTTTTTTTTTTATTGTTGAGACAGGGTCTCGCTTTGTAGTTCAGGCTGGCCCTGAGCTCACTATGGTGCCCAGGCAAGCCGCTGTGAACTCAGCAATCCTCCTGTCCCTGCCTCCCGAGTGCTGGGATGACAGGCGTGAGCCACCACGTCCGGCATTGTGGTATGCGGTGTTGATTGTTGGTGGGCGTGTCTCCACGCCCAGCATTCTATGTGGTTACCGGGGATCGAACTCAGGTCCTTGCGCTTGCGAGGCCGGCGCCGGAACCACTGAGCTAACCCTCTGGCCCTCAACAGGATTTTTTAAAAAAGAAATTAACAAACTGATTGTAAAATTCATATGGGAATGCCAAGCACAGAGTAACCAAGACAATTTTAAGAAAAACAAAGGTAGAGACCTAACTACATTATTTCAATACTTAAGGTTCAATAGTAAATGCAGTTTACTGCTGTTTGAAGGACAGGAACGCATCAATGGAATGGAACAGTCCAGATACAGTTTCATACAATACGGTTAGCTGGTTTTTGACAAAAGGGAAAAGGGAATGAAAAAAAGGATAATCTTTTTAACAATGGTCTTTACAAAATTGGATATCTACATGCAAAGCATAGAACTCTGTCTAAATTTTATGCTTATATAAATCTGACTCAAAATAGGTAAACTATACATCCCATAGAATGTTTAGAAGAACACAGAGGAGAAAATCTTAATAACTTTGGGTTAGATAAACCTTTCCAACATGACAGTAAAAGTAAAATTGATGAAATATATTGATAAACTGGACTTCAGGCCAGGTGTGGTGGCATATTCTTGTAATCCCAGCACTGTGGGATACTGAGGCAAGAATCTCAAACTTGAGGCAAACCCGGCCAATTTAGTAAGACTCTGCCTTGGGGGAGGGAGGGATTCAAAAGGGCTGGGCATGTACCTTAGTGTGAGGACTCAGGGTTTGATCCCCAGTACCAAAACACAACTGATTCCATCAAAATTACAAAGTTTTACTCTGCAAAAGATGTGGTTTTAGGGCCGGAGGGTTAGCTCAGTGGTTCCGGCGCCTGCCTCACAAGCGCAAGGTCCTGAGTTCGATCCCCGGTAACCACATAGAATGCTGGGCGTGGAGACACGCCCACCAACAATCAACACCGCATATCACAATGCTGGACGTGGTGGCTCACGTCTGTCATCCCAGCACTCGGGAGGCAGAGACAGGAGGATTGCTGAGTTTGCAGCAGCTTGCCTGGGCACCATAGTGAGCTCAGGGCCAGCCTGAACTACGAAGCGAGACCCTGTCTCAAAAAGCAAAAAAAAAAAAAAAAAAGATGTGGTTTTAAAACTCTTCCTACTAAAATTATTCCAATAATTTAAATGCATTCTACAATATCCTGTCATTCTACTTCAAAGATGTCTGCAAATTCCTGATTCTAGTGGGTTTTGTTTTTGGCAGTAGTAGGGTTGAACACAAGACCACTGCACTGATATCCATCTCCAGCCCTTTTTCTACATTGTATTTTTTTTTTTTTGAGACAGGGTCTCGCTTTGTAGTTCGAGCTGGCTCTGAGTTCACTATGTAGCCTAGGCAAGCTTCGAATTCAGCAATTCTCCTGTCTCTGCCTCCCAAGTGCTGGGATTACAGGCGTGAGCCACCATGCCCGGCACTTCTACATTGTATTTTGAGACAGGATCTTGCTAAATTGCCCAGCCTGAGCCTGAACTTGCAATCTCCTGGCTCAGCCTCCCAGAGGGCTATGATTACAGGTACACACCACCCTGCCCAGGTATTTACTTACCAAATGAACATAAACTAAAAGCTAAGAATAAAGATTCAGTCAAAACTTAATATTTAAATAACAGAAAGGGTTCTGTTGAAACCAGTGGTATATGCTGGTGTTGACTATAACAAGCCTAGAATAAGAAAGCTGACTGTTACCATCTTTTTTCATGTCTACTATAATGGTGTTGGTGTGAAATTATCCATGGTGGGAATACTTATAACCACAGAAACTAGCAAACATTACAAATCAGGGTGGTTTTTTCTTGATTACTTCCCTTTTCTCTTTATTTTTACTATGGAAGGGAGTTGTGAAACACTTGTTGGTGTACCACTATCTAAAATTCATTTATCTCTTGCCCTGTGAAACATCAAGTTTTTAACCTGCTCAACGGATCAGCTATACAAATGGAGAATGGGGGAATCTAAATTGACAGCAGTTACTCTTAAAAAAGGGAGACATAGTTCATCAAGTTTATTATGAACCAATAATATGTAGATACTGAAGTAAACATTTATGTTCAATGGCATGAAAGCACAGGATCAAGAATATACCAGTGTTAATAGTAATTCAGGTTAAGTGTTTTGCTTATTGAGATCTATTTTGACATGAGTGGCAAACTAAAGTATATACAGAACCATGTGGTCAGGACTAAAATTATGATATCAAAGAACAGATCAAGCAAAAAGGAAAGACTAAAAGTAAAAAGAAAACACATTTTTTGAAAAGGAATGATCTGAAATAGTAGTAGTAATATTTATAGACAACTGTGAAATGCATTAGGGAAATAAGATTCATGGAGGTGCCACAGATGTATCTTAAGGGTATGGGGCCTGCCTGCAAGTGCGAGGTCCTGAGTTCAATCCCCAGGACAAAAAGAAAAGACAGATTAATGGAGGACAGTTAAATATGAATATATGTGTATTCAATGTATTCTGGCTGATGTCTGAACTTTTCTTAAGAAAATACTAGCACTAACTATAATTCTAGAATTGCAAAGTTCTACAATGTCAACAATTCTGTATCAGTTTGGCTTCTAAGTAAAAACAATCACTATAAAAGTAAAAAAAAAAAGATATTCTACATTAGACCAGATGGAAAGCAACTGCAGAGGTAAGGTTTAAGGTCAAGATAAAGCTACATAAACAATTTGAAGTAGTTAAACATGTAGCATCTTGAGACAGCAAATATTCTACCACAGGAGAGGCTATGTAGATACCTGTAACGAACATAGGAGAAGAAATCCCTGCACTGGGCAGGAAATGAAAAGGTCACTGAAATCCTTCTACACACATCTAATAAACTTGGAACCTAAGAGTCTTTTTTTTGAGACAGGGTCTCGCTTTGTAGTTTGGGCTGGCTCTGAGCTCACTATGTAGCCCAGACAAGCCTCGAACTCAGCAATCCTCCTGTCTCTGCCTCCCGAGTGCTGGGATTACAGGCATGAGCCACCACGCCCGGCAAGAGTCTTTTTTTTTTTAATGAGGCTTCCATAAACATGTATGTACAAGTTTTTATGCAGGTATAAATTTTTTTAAAAGTTGATTTTCTCAGTACATTTTATATATACACATTTTGATCACAATCGACACTGAGTTTGTATCAGTACCTGACAAAAGTTAATTCTCCTTTTTCCCATTCTCCTATCCCCCAAAACCTCCCACCCTCTATATATGTAAGTTCTGCTTCCTTTTTTTTTAATCACCCAAATTTTTCTTTCTTGACTATTCTTTGTTGAGACATTTTCACTAGTTTGTCCAGGCTGCTTCAAATGTCTAATCCTTCTATCTCAGCCTGACTCCAAGGATTACAGGTATGTGCCACCATCAAGTCTGGCTTCTACTCCGAAGCACAACTTTAGTCTACATTACTACCACTCTATTTTAACCTAACATCAACCTTAACCTGAAGCATTTGTGTTTTTTTGTTTCTTTGTTCATTTGTTTGTTTTTTTTGCAGTACTGGGGATCGAACTCAGGCCCTTGTGCGCCCAAGGTTGGCGCAGTACCACTTGAGCTAAATCCCCAGCCCCTTGTTTTTCTATAAGTAGCTATTTACAAATAAAACAAAAGCATGAAAACCAAAAAACTTTTAGTGAGCATTCATTGCCTTCTAGGTATGATTAATACAACAGAATAAAATAGTCTGTGTCTTCAAACAACTTCCTATCTAGTGGAAAGACATAAACAAACAGGTACATTCGAATGTGTTAAAACTAGAGTACACTAAAAAGTGGCATGGGATATGACAGAGGTTTTGGCCTCTTTTTAGGACAGCTAAAGAAATAAGATAATTTTTTTAAAATAAAAGATTACTTTATGTTAAATTATGAAAAGTATAACTGATACCTTTAAAAATATCTGTCATCGGGCCGGAGATTTAGATCAGTGGTTCCCGTGCCTGCCTCACAAGCGCAAGGTCCTGAGTTCGATCCTGCTAACCACATACAATGCTGGGCATGGTGACTCACGCCCACCAGCAATCAACACCACATACCACAGTGCCTGGAGTGGTGGCTCACGCCTGTAACCCCAGCACTCAGGAGGCAGAGGCAGGAGGACTGCTGAGTTCCAGGCTCACCTGGGCTACATAATGAGCTCAGGGACAGCCTGAACTACAAAGCGAGACCCTGTCTCCAAAAAAAAATATCTGTCATGGGGCCGGAGGGTTAGCTCAGTGGTTCTGGCGCCTGCCTCACAAGCGCAAGGTCCTGAGTTCGATCCCCGGTAACCACATATAATGCTGAGCGTGGAGATACGCCCACCAACAATCAACACTGCATACCACAATGCCGGACGTGGTGGCTCACGCCTGTCATCCCAGCACTTGGGAGGCAGAGACAAGAGGATTGCTGAGTTCGCAGCGGCTTGCCTGGGCACCATAGTGAGCTCAGGGCCAGCCTGAACTACAAAGCGAGACCCTGTCTCAAAAAGCAAAAAAAGAAAAAAAGAAAAAAAATCTGCCATAAAGTATTGGGGCTTTGTAACAGCTTAAACAATAAGTCTACTTCAAAGTTTTAGCCAGTGTGGCGGTACATACCTATAAAACCAGCCTTTGGGAGATTGAAGTATAAGGCCCTCCTGGACTACACAGTAAGTTTAAGGCCAGTCAGAACTCCATAGTGAGAAACAAAAATGAACAAACCAAAAACAATCCCAAAATTTTATAACATGGGCCAGGGATTTAGCTCAGTGTTTCTGGCATCTGTCTTACAAGTGTAAGGTCCTGAGTTTGATCCCAGGTACCACATACCACAATGCCAGGTTTGATCACTCACACCTGTAATACTAGCACTCAGGAGGCAAAGGTGGGAGGACTGCCATGAGTTTGAGGCTACCCTGGGCTACAAAGTGAGACCCCGTCTCACAAAAAACATTTAAAGAGTGTTATTTGCTCCGTAATTTGAAAGTGAGTTTGGAGTGGAGATGCAAAGAGAATGTTGGCACAAATGTCTGAAAGAAAACAAACAGGAACAAAAAAACCACAGGAGACAGGCTTAAAAAAGATCAACTAGGAGCTAGAAATTTAGCTCAGTGACACTGTGCCGGGCTTGCAAGGCTCTGAATTCAATCCCTGCTACTAGAGGAAAAAAAGGTTTCAGCTGGGCATGGTGGCTCACGCCTGTCATTCCAGCACTTGGGAGGCAGAAGCAGGAGGATTGCTGAGTTCCAGGCTTGCCTGGGCTACACAGTGAGCTCAGGGCCAGCCTGAACTACAAAGTGAGAGCTTGTCTCAAAAAACAAAAAACAAAAAAATAGTTTCAGAGATGGCCATTAAATATTTAGGAATTAGAAGGTCACCAGTAATTTGGGGGGAAAGAGGGAGGCTCTATAAAGTGACAGGGTAGATATCATAATACAGGGATTGAAAAATAATTTTGTGGATGGCAAAACATATGTATCAACTAAAAACTTGAGCCAAGAAAAAAAGTTCAAGGTACAATAGCTACAAGTGGAAAACAGCATTGAAGAAATAATCTGAATATGCAGTCAAAACTAGTTATTTATGAGGAAGATAACTGCTTCTATTGATTTACAACTACAATAATCAGAGAAATCCTATCTTTAGGAAGAAAACAAAGTATTAAAATTGTAAAAAAAATAGTAAGATTCATTTATATTAAAAATGTAGGAAAGGACTTACACTTTATCCCCAATTTCTTCTGCCATTCTAAGAATTTCAAAGAGAAGTACCATTTTTCCAGAATGCTCTAAAACTTCAGCATCAGCATCTGTAACAAAATCCTTGTACCAGTCTGGAGCTGGGCTGCTTGGATTAGAAGATGAAGTAGCCTTACCTAAATAAAAGAAACATAAAAAAGTAGGTACACCAACAGAATGAAACCAAGAGAATCAGGAATAGAGCAAAATGGGCAGTGACCTAGCAAAAAAGAGAGCGAGGTAGATTTAGAAGGGAAGGTTAAAGGACAGAGACAAGAAAAACAAAAAAAGGACAGAGAGGGCCGGAGGGTTAGCTCAGTGTTTCCGGTGCCTGCCTCGCAAGCGCAAGGTCCTGAGTTCGATCCCCGGTAACCACATACAGTGTTGGGCGTGGAGACTCACGCCCACCAGCAATTAATACCGCATACCACAGTGCCGGGCATGGTGGCTCACGCCTGTCATCCCAGCACTCGGGAGGCAGAGACAGGAGGATTGCTGAGTTCGTGGCAGCTTGCCTGGGTACCATAGTGAGCTCAGGGCCAGCCTGGACTACAAAGCGAGACCCTGTCTCAAAAAGCAAAAAAAAAAAAAAAAGGACAGAGACAAGAGACAGACACACACACACAGAAGAGCTTTAAATTGAGAAAGCAAGAAGTGAGAAAGAGGGGGCTTGGGATAAATGCCAAGCAAATTAGAGAGAGACAGAGACAGAGACACTGAGAGCGTGCAAGTATGACACAGACTCTGGAATAAGGAGTAGGGAACTCAGATACAGACCCAAAGGAATGGAATTCCCCTGGATCCTGAGATAGTAAAATCTTCCAAACATACCCCAAGAATAGGAATCAACAGAAATGGAAATGGAGATCAACAAAGAAAAGACTTTCGAGACAGAAAACATTTCATAATTCTAGAATTCTGCAAAAGTCAAAGAACTGACCATAGAATTGCCCTATTATGTTTAATGATTTTGTTCTTATTTTTCTCACAGACTTCGACTACAAAACATGTAAGCACAAAATAATCTTTTAAAAATTTACACATAAGTAGTCTTATTTAAAATAAAGAATACATTCCTAGAAGGGGAATAGCTGG
>PVIC010054932.1:0-11393 GCA_004025085.1 Thryonomys swinderianus | reverse complement strand
CCATGAACTCAGCAATCCTCCTGTCTCTGCCTCCCGAGTGCTGGGATTACAGGCGTGAGCCACCACGTCCTGCATTGTGGTATGCGGTGTTAATTGTTGGTGGGCGTGTCTCCACGCCCAGCATTATCTGTGGGTTACTGGGGATCGAACTCAGGACCTTGCGCTTGCGAGGCAGGCGCCAGAACCACTGAGCTAACCCTCTGGCCCTAAGGCTCATTTTTTTTTTTATAAGTAGAAGAGAATAATCAGAGATGCCAAAAATTGATTTGATCTAGAATCACAAGCAGTTCCTATTTACTAGAGCCTAAAGTGTGATACAGACAGAATGAAATTGAGTAAGAAGGCAAGCTACATGTTTTCTTCTCGCATGGCAATACAGAATTCTTAATTTGGGAATTAACATCCGCAATATTGGTAAATAAATTGACTCTTGGAAATGTGCAGTTGACACAATGAAAGATTACTAACCTTTTTTATATTTGGATCCCTTTGGTCCATTTGAGAATTCCTTTGCATGCTTTTTTAGAATTGTGTTTTAAATGCATAAGAAAATAAAATTGCCATTCAATTTTAAGTTGAAAGCCAATTATATTAGAATTCATTTAACGGAATATTAGGGAAACAATATTTGTGATATAGTTATACATTTTGTGTTTTGTTGTTTTATTTTGTTTTTTTGGGAGCTGAGCTCCGAATAGTGAGCTTTTTATTTTTTGAGAAAGGATCTTGCTAAATTTCCCGGGCTTGGTTTCTATTTATAATTCTCCTGCCTCAGCCTCCTAGAGTGCTGGAATTGCAGGTATGTACCACTGTAACCAGCTAAACTTGAATTTTTATGACCCTTTGGAATTTTGTGGACCACAGATTAAGAACTCTTGTTTATGGTAACAATAATAGAAGTATGGAGATGAATTAAGAAATCAGTTCATTTAGAGAGAATGGAAAGTCTCAGTGGAAGCATATGTTATCATTACTTAACTAACTGTTCTCTAATTTTACAGGTTTTTGATTGGTCAGGGAGCACATGTAGGAGCTGTCAACAGTGAAGGAGACACACCTTTAGATATTGCTGAGGAGGAGGCAATGGAAGAACTACTTCAAAATGAAGTTAACAGGCAAGGTAATATACAAAGAAACATAATTGGGAAAAATAGGAAAAACTGCATTAGAAAGAATATAGTACTTGACATTTTCAATGAAAGTATTTGTGAACATTGAAAGATAATAATCTGAATGAAAAATCAACTTGCCAAATAATATGCCCAGTGATTCTGTTTTTAAAAAATAAATGATTCTCAGGGCTGGAGGGTTAGCTCAGAGGTTCCGGCGCCTGCCTCGCAAGCGCAAGGTCCTGAGTTCGATCCCCGGAAACCACATACAATGCTGGGCGTGGAGACTCACGCCCAACAGCCATCAATACCACATACCACAGTGCCGGGCATGGTGTCTCACACCTGTCATCCCAGCACTCGGGAGGCAGAGACAGGCGGATTGCTGAGTTCCAGGCTTGCCTGGGCTACATAGTGAGCTCAGGGCCAGCCTGAACTACAAAGGGAGACCCTGTCTCAAAAATAAATAAATAAATAAATAAATGATTCTCAACTCTGTCTTTTTAATATTTTTAAAACATGAAGAGAGTATGGTAAGCAGCAAGTTTTGGCTTAAAATTATATGGAAATGTTTTAGAACAAAATAAAGCAGGCAAAGGGGACAGAAGTGTACAGAGTGGGTGGTGACACATTGCAAATTTAAATACGGTGGTTACAAAGGCCCCCCTGATAAGCCAGCATTTAGACTGAGATCTGAATGAGATAAGACAGTGTGGCCTGTGAATCAGTGCAAAAAGCATTTCAGAAAAAGAAAACAACAAAAATGAGAGGCTGCCTGTTATATTTTATGGTAGCTGCACGTAGGCAAAGATGACTAGAGCTGGCAGAGCAAGGAAAGTCCCTGCTGGGAGATGAGGACGCAGAAATAGCAGAGGGCCATATCATGTAAAGCCTTGTGAGCCATCAGGAGGACTTTAGCTTTCAATCTGAGTGAAGCAGGAAGCCGCTGGAAGTCCAAACAGTCATTGTATTGGTAGGTTGTTGAACGAGTTATCTGTGTATGACAAGTGCTTAAATATGCAGTAAGCACTAAGATGTTAACTGTTATTACCGGTTCCTCCTATGTTTTGTGATCAGTACTATAATCACTCCCCTCCTATGTTGTGTGATCAGTACTGTCATCACTCCCCTCCTGTGTTGTGTGATCAGTACTATCATCACTCCCATCTTACAAATAAACTGAAGCATAGCATAGGTTAAGTGTCTTGCTTAAGTAGCCTATCTAATAAGGGAGTTCAGACTTAACCAATCTATACTTACTACTCAGTTTTTAATCTGTCATCCAAAAATATTAGAGCTTTCTTGACATCACTGTCAAGGCACTGATTTAGAAAACAAGTCTGCTAATATATAGTGCTATAAGGTTGGGAAGGGTGTTTGTTTTCTGGATATTTAATGAATTTACAAGGTTTATATATTCCAGTTGTATTTTTTTTTCATTAATAAGAAATTTTGTTTTCTAACTTTTCTTAAATATACAAGTTTCTCTTCAGATATACTTTAAATTTTAATCTTTTGGGGGTATTTTGTTGTTGTTGTTGTTTTGAGACAGGTTCTCGCTTTGTAATTCAGGGTGTCTCTGAGCTCATTATGTAGCCCAGGCAAGCCTTAAACTCCACAATCCTCCTGCCTCTGCCTCCCAAGTGCTGGGATGACAGGTGTGAGCCACCAAGCCCCAGCACTATGGTGTGTGGTATTGATTGCTGGTGGGTGTGAGTCACCATGCCCAGTATTGTATGTGGTTACAGGGGTTCGAACTAGAACCTTGTGCTTGCTAAGTAGACCCTGGAACCACTGAGCTAAATTTCCGGCCCAAATCTTTTGTTTTTATGTATGAATCAGATATAGTTTAAGCATCAGTTGAAAATGGAAGGAAGTATTACTTTGTAATTAGGTAAAAGTAGCATAGAATTAGAGAAATGTTTGTTTTTTATTGCAGTTTCAGAGGAAACTATAAAAATAAGTGTTTAAAATGGTGAATATAGTAGAAATGTAAATAATAAAGTGGTAATTGTTTATTTTTGCTTTTATAGTACTAGGGATTGAACCCAGGACCTTCACATTGAGGTACATCCTCAGGCTTTTTTTTTTTATGTTATTTTATTTTTATTTTGAGACAGTATCACTAAGTCACTAAGTTGCCCAAGCTGAACTTGAAATTAGGATCCTCCTGCCCCAGGGAGTATAGGCAAGGTGTCACTGTGTACAGAGTACAGGCGTGTGTCACTGTGCCCAGGAGAAGCAACAAATTTTAAAGACATAGCAAAATAATAAACTATCAGAAAATCAAAGGTAAATTATGTAGTAAAAATGATTATTAATGTATTGCAAGTATAGCTTTAGGATTTCTTTCATTAGAAGGCATCTTAGAATTAAAAGTGTATTGATTACTTTTATTTATTTCATAAAAATTTACTCTTTATTTTCAAAAATTTTCCCAGACTGGGATTATAATTGAGTGCTCACTTCGGCAGCACAGATTATAAGGTTAAAAGGCAAGACCATTACCTTTAAATAGCTCAGACTCATAAACTACCTATGCTTCTACCTATGCTTAAATATGAATACAGGTTGTAATGTGTTGTGTTACATTGTTATTAAAGAGCCAGTAGTTGAAGCCATCAGACAGCATGGAATTTTTCAGAAGTTTCAATGTTGTCTTTATAAATTTATTTGTAATGTGTGAATCTCTTTGAAGGAAGTATTTAGAGTACCTTGTAAATTTTTTTATTCTTTCCACTTTTGTCACCTCAGCCTAGCACAGTGTTGATAAATTAATAGACATCCAAATAAGTTGTTAATATTACATGAAAAAACTCAGTGGTGTGAAGAATATACTTTGTTGGGAAAAGAAAGGAAGTTTACAGAGAAAGAGAGTTGAGGTCTGATAAATTTTAGGTGAAATCATGCCCTGCAAATTAAAGTGTTCAGTGATGTTTATATTTACATATATCTTTAGCAGTCTAGAGTTCAGAAAACTAATTAAAACAGAAGATACCAATTTGAGAATTAACTCATATATAATTGTTTTAATGAAGCTCCCATCCGAGGATGCAGTCTTAGTCATCTTTCATGTCAATTGAGAGGTTTATTCGGGCTCTAAGGTAGTCTGTTGTCTGCTGGCTTCAAGGCTGAAGCAGCGAGGTGGCCAGAAAGCAGAGAAAAGAAAGGGGCATGGGGAGAGGTGTTACTTTTCTGGTGGTGCCCCCAGTGAGCCACCGTGCCTGAGCAGCCCAACCTCCTGACAGTACTCAGCCTTTGCAGTCACCAGTGAATGAATCCACTGAGAGATACAATGCTCCTAAGATCCAGCCACCTTCCCAAAACCCTGAGTGTCTGAAGGTTTTGTGGGTCATTCTTTTTTTTCTTTTTTTTTTTGAGACAGGGTCTCACTTTGTAGTTCAGGCTGGCTCTGAGCTTACTATGTAGTTCAGGCAAGCCTCGAACTCAGCAATCCTCCTGTCTCTGCCTCCTGAGTGCTGGGATTACAGGCATGAGCCACCATGCCCGGCACTGTGGTATGTGGTATTGATTGCTGGTGGGCGTGAGTCTCCACGCCCAGCATTGTATGTGGTTACTGGGGATCAAACTCAGGACCTTGCGCTTGCGAGTCAGGCGCCGGAACCACCGAGCTAACCCTCCAGCCCTTGTGGGTCATTCTTCATCTAAACTGTAACAGACATTGTACCTGAGAAAATAGTCAAGTTTTTGAAAACAAAAGAGATAATATGAAAAGGCAGAAAGAAAACCAAAATAAGGGACAAAAAATAATCCATAAAGAAAGCTAATAAACTATAGTATTCCCACATTCATTTATTTAATCAATATGGATGGGATAAATGGACCACTTTTGAAAAAATGTCTTCAACTTTTAGCTTTAAATTGAAATATTTCATATAATTTTATTTCTCAGCATAGACACAGAACATTTTCTATTAGGAAGATATATAATCATTTTATTTTATTTTATCAGGAGTTGATATAGAAGCAGCTCGAAAGGAAGAGGAGCGCATAATGCTTCGAGATGCAAGGCAGTGGTTGAACAGTGGCCATATAAACGATGTCCGGCATGCGAAATCCGGAGGCACGGCGCTTCATGTCGCAGCTGCTAAAGGCTATACAGAAGTCTTAAAGTAAGTATTGTTTTTTTTACAGTTGTGTTATACTTAGGCTTGTTTTCTTTATTTCATTATACTTAATTCTGAAAACATTATTTTGAAACAGTTTGTAAAGAAGTTAGTGACTATTTCAGAAAGAACTGCTTCATTTTGATGGCTTTCTGTTTCTAAAGTTCTTTCACTCAAATTTTGATTATTCTACTCTTTTCTTTTTCTAATTGCAGTTTTCTCATAAGCTGAATCTAAATGTCTCTCACCTTCTAGACAAATTTTTACAGAGTCATTTTGAGGTTCCCAAATTCACTAGCTCCTGAGAACAAGAATAATAATAAACATATCAAAATGAGAGCTTACTTATTTTGATGTAATTTATCTAAAATAACAGTTTTCTTTTTTACTGCAGGGACACTAGAACTTAGCGTGCTAATGGCATAATATTAAATACTCAGCCATGAGCAGTAAGACTATATGGAAACATTTGCCTTTGAACTAAGTTTCTGTATATCACACTGTGAATGGAAGAGAGAGTGTATGTGTATGTGAGAGTGCTCACTTTTACTTACGCAATGCCAGAAGCTTGCTGACTATATTAAAAAAATATTTGGTACATACCTTTATTTATACAGATTTAAAAGTAGCAAGGCCAGCCCTTAGCAAGATCTGTACTCTTTATATCATTTGTAATACATTTGCATTTCTACTATTAATGCCTCCTTTATTCCCCCTCATCAATAAAATGGATAACCTATTCCCAAGTTTCTTAGTTTTTGCATTCTCTACTCATTCAATAACAGGCTTTCTCCTAGAAGAGAATATTGCTTTCTAATCATTTTTCTTTTCCCCCATCTATTCCTCTCTAATCTAAAATTTCTCAAACTTTATTAGCAGATCATTGCAATGAGCAGAGTGAGTTACTAACAGTAATTTTTTAAGAGCTGGTATTTCATATAGTAGAGGTAAAAATTATGTCTTAAAACTCTTGATTCTGGAGCTGGAGATTTAGCTCAGTGGTTCCGGCACCTACCTAGCAACCACAAGGTCCTGAGTTCAATCCCCAGTAACCACATACAGCAATACTGGGCATGGTGACTCATGCCCACCAATAATCAGTACCATATACCACAGTGCTGGGGTGGTGGCTCATGCCTGTCACCCCAGTAATCAGGAGGCAGAGGCAGAAGGATTGTCATGAGTTCGAGGCTTCCCTGGACTACATCGTGAGCTCAGAGCCACCCTGAATTACAAAGCAAGACCCTGTCTCGAAAAAAAAAAAAATTTGAAAGATGGGAAGTAATTAAATCACCTAAGTCATTTTAAAAGAAATATAATAAGTAATGAGGGTGACAGTTTTACAGCCTTCCTGCCATATAGAAATAGAAAATATGTTGGTTCATGCCTGTAATCCCAGTACTTGAGAAGCAGAAGCAGAAGGATTGCTGAGTTCAAGGCTTGCCTAGGCTACATAGTGAGCTCAGAGTCAGCCTGAACTACAAAGCAAGACCCTGCCTCAAAAAAAAAAAAAAAAAGCCAGGCGTGGTGGCTCACGCCTGTAATCCCAGCACTTGGGAGGCAGAGACAGGAGGATTGCTGAGTTCGAAGCTTGCCTGGGCTACATAGTGAGCTGAGGGCCAGCCTGAACTACAAAGCGAGACCCTGTCTTAAAAAAAAAAAAAAAAAAAAAAAAAACCTCTTGATTCTGTAAACATGTATATCTTTATGGATTGCATTGTGAAATGAGTTTCTATACTGCTTCCAAATGAACTTTTCAATTATGTTTTCATAGCTCTTTGAATCCTTTAATAAGGTTTTGTGTAGAAATCAGGATAAACGTTAAACTTTTCAACTGAACACATGAAACCTTTTAGCCATTGTGTATTCTTATAAGCTAAGCTGCCACTGTTGTATTTTAGCCATGCATTATTTCAGCCACATTTGTCTACTTGAAATTCTGTCATGTCTTCATACTATTCTTGTTTTTGCTCAGTGCCTTTTTTTCATCTAACTTGGGGACAAATTTTATTTGTTCCTATCACAAAGTTTAAGTGTGTTAAAAATATGGAAAAAATTCAACATCATTATAATTAAGTACAAATATAGCTATAAGAAGTTGTTATTTTTAAATCATATTACAAACATCAAACATTTGACCAACTGTATTGGGAAAATGTTGGGGGGAAAGAACTTGAAATACCAGTGGAAGTGACAGTTCAGCTCAGCAATTATGCCTCTAAGACTTTACAGATATTCTTACCTATATAGGAAGAAATTTGCTAATGGCATTATTTAGAATAGAAGCAGAATGGTACATCCTTTCCCTGGAATATGCAGCAGTAATTAAAACATGAATAAGAAATCTCCTTTAACATTTGTTAGAAAAAGAACACTTGGACATTTTATGAAATGTCAAAATGTATATTATTTGTTTTTGTTTTTAAGTTTAAAAACTACATGAAATCTTTCAATAAGGGTCTACTCAAAATTAATAATGTTATCCACAGGAAAAAGCAGTTAATGGTTCTATGTGGTAGAGTGACTTTATACTTTTTGCATACACGTGTGTGTCTGTATGTGTGCATGGGGGAGTGTTTATATAACTAAGTGGAAGGAATTTCTTCAAAAAATACACAATTCCTTTTGATTTGATTTTGATGATTTTTTGCTTCTGTACTTGCATTTCATCTCCATCTCAGAACTATGCTTAAAAGTCATTTGCTGTTTTTGTTGATTTTTGTCCACCATTAGAAGATCCTTGAATATAGGTTCTGTTATTTTCTCTTTGTTTCTGAAAAATGTCCTGGTAGGACTTGACACAGAGAATCATATTTGTTGAAAATAATTACTTTCTTAGTTCTCTCTTGCCTCTACATGGACTCCCCAATTACTTAGAATTTTATGTTGCTTATGATATTTAATACTATTATAGTTCATATTGTTAATGGGATATATTTTTATTGTCTTGTATTCCATTATTATTTCTGCCTCCATCGATACACTTTATGACAATATATACAATAGTAGTAATATTTCTTTAATCATTTGTCTGCTGATGGGTGTCATAAGGAAAAGTTAGTGAAAATACAGATTAATAGCTCCCCAATTTGCTGATTAATTGTATTGGGGTGGGGCTGGATAATTTATTTTTGTGTGTGACCCCAGGGATTGAACTCATAACCTTAAGCTTATAAGGCAGGTTGCAGCACCACTGAGCCACATTCCTAGCCCTGGGAGAATTTTTTTTCCTCTCTAAACAAGTTCTTCAAATGGTTTTCATATGTAGCCAGGTGTGGAGGCAGCTGCTTCAAATATTGTTAAGAAATAGGGTATCACTTCTTCAAAATAAATACAAGGGATTATATATTAGCTGTCACTACCACCTTCTGTAGGTTAAAAGAAGCCCCTTCTCAAGCTCAACTTCTTGGAAAGTAAGGTAAAAGTATACTAGATTTCATGAATTATAAAGTACCTAGCGTTTGCCTGTGTGTGCGGAGCTGTGCTTTGGGCAGTTTATGAACCTACTCCTTGTTCTCTCTGAGCATAATTTCTAAATAAAATAAAGGTTAATGGCATTATGCAGTTAAAGGGCATACTAACATTTATGCCACTGCATTGTATTACTATTAGCTAGCTTGCTAGTGAATGAGTATCTGCTTTTTACTCCTACAGAAATATAAACTGAATCTATTGGAATATGTGTTTTGCTTTGTTCTGTTTGTAAGAGTCAGTTTTTCGCTTTTTGGGGGAAACTTGGCATAGAAGATCATCATGGTTCAAGAAAGCTTTCTTAAACCTGTTCTTCAACTACAGGGCAACAAAACAATACAATATTTGTTTGATTGCAGTATATTTTTAGAACACATTTAGTCCGAGATAGCATATCATGTGGATGTCTGAAGATAGTTCCTGAAGTACATCGATTTTATGTATGATTTGATTCATCAATTTTTGATCTTACATTGAAAAATTACGGGCTTTTTCTGAAAATTTAACTTATAAATGATACTAACAAGGATTAATCAGTGTTACCCCAAACTCTATATGGTAATCAGTGAAAATGAATTAAAATTGCTTTGCTATGACAGTGACTCAGGATCCTGTTTTTTTTGTTGTTTTTCTGAAAATTACTTTCTATTTGCCCTACATAATTCACTAAGGGAAAGGAGAACTCTGGAAAGATCTACATCGCAAATTTTGGGTAAATTGCATGGTAGAAAGCTATTAATCATGTTTGTTAATTTGTAGACTTTAATGATTACCTAATTCACTCTAATTTCTTCAGACTTTTGATACAGGCAGGCTATGATGTTAATATTAAAGATTATGATGGCTGGACGCCTCTTCATGCTGCAGCTCACTGGGGTAAAGAAGAAGCATGCCGAATTTTAGTGGACAATCTGTGTGACATGGAGATGGTCAACAAAGTGGTAAGCCTTTCAATGTATTTAATATAGAAATAAAATTTTAGTTTCAAAAAGTTAGAAATAAATTACATAACTACATTTTTATCAACTGTATAAAATGACATGTCCATCATTAATTGACTTATTAAATTAATAGTTGAAGTCTTTTTATTTTCCAGATGGAGTAGTTCTGGCTTTGTCCTGCAATGAAGTATTATTCTTTCAATAATCATATACATATAGAGAAATTTGGATATTTCATTGATGCTATAGGAATCCTTACAGATTCATAAGTTTTTAAAATGCACATTTTTATATATTTTCTGTCATCACTATGAGTTGGCACATATATAGAAGAGTGTTTCAAATTGTCTTTAGCTGATAGTCATGTCATTTTCCTTATAGAGGTTAAGTGACATTGATAGTGAAGTCAGTGAGCATAGTAAAAATGATAAAGATTTATGATTAACAAACTTCATATCACACAATTAAGTAAAAAAAAAAGGAAGGGGCAAATGTCTTACCACTGCTTTTCAAACATCATGAAAAATTGAAGTTACCAAGCTTTTTAGATTAGATTTCTCTTCTGCTAATTTTGAAATACCGTCAGTTTAACAGTATAGCCAGTGTTAATTTCCAGTCACTTCCCACTCCATGTTAGTAAATAAGTAGTTAGCTTATTACATCTGCCAACAAGAGTAGGCTCAAAACATGTGTTCTGTAGTGAGCTTAATTACCCATTAACTTCCATAGAATGTCTGTGATCCACTTACTTTCATAGGGTAACGGAGTAAATTATTTTGCAGAGGTATGTAAAATCTTATCTTTATTTAAAACAGGGCCATTTAATCCTGTTGTGTACATTATCAAGAGTGCTGGTGCTAGTTGCTGTGGTAACTGCAGCTTCTAACCCTCAGAATAAAAAGAACAATGACACACACCTAAAATTTCCCCATGCATGAATGCTTAGAGATTGAGGCTAGACTTAATATTCTACAGCGATATGGGCACCCTCTGAACTCTTCAGTATATATTTCAATAACGGATTTTAAAATGTATTTTAATAAATGCATGAAAAATCATAGGTAGTGAAAAATCTTCAAGAAAGTCAAAAGGTTTGAAAATGATTCGTCTAAGTCTGTACTTACATATAAACACAAGAATTTTCAGTCCGAATTTTTAGTGAAATTTTTCAGTAACTTGCTCTTTATTATGATAGTTTTCTGTTTTTATAATTAGCATTAGAAAACAAATGTTGATACTCTTTAATTTTAGGTAAAAGACTAGATAATTTTAGCCTTATGATTCATAATTCCTCTGTTTGCATGTAAAATTCTCCCTACAGATAGGATTTTTCTAAAGAAATTAGCGGGCAGCTATTATTTTTCTGAACTCTAGTCTGCATTCCAGTCTCTGTCTTAATGACTCTAAAGGCTATACTTGTCCATTCTGATAGACAGGGCTAGTAATTGACTCACTGATTAGTACATAGTTGTTTCCAGATAACAGCAGAAATCTGATTCTTAGGTACATTTTATCGTAATTGTGCTCTGAAGTTACATATACATTACTTTTCCTCATAATCTATTTGAACTTCATCCACAGCCTTTTTTTATTTATTTTTTATTTTTTTGTGGTACCGGGGATCAAACTCGGGCTCTTCTGCTTCCAAGGTAGGTGCAGTACCACTTGAGCTAAATCCCCAACCCTCAGTCTTTTTTATTTTGAGACAAGGTCTCACTTAGTTGCCCATACTGGGCTGGAACATA
>PVIC010054931.1:0-11392 GCA_004025085.1 Thryonomys swinderianus | reverse complement strand
AAAATCCCTTGCCCTGGGGCCAGAGATTTAGCTCAGTGGTTCTGGCGCCTGGCTCCCAAGCGCAAGGTCCTAAATTCGATCCTGGTAACCACATACAATGCTGGGTGTGGTGACTTATTTTTAACTTTATTAGTACGTGTTTGTAGTATATAATAATTATGTTTACTGTAGGGGGTTGGAACATGAACATAACATATTTCAGTTTCCTTCTCTTCTCCCTCTATCCACTTCTATTTTATTTTCCAGCATCAGATTCATTTACTCATAACACCCTGCAAAATTAGCTATCATATGTACAGATTGAAAACCAGACCAATACACCAAACAACATGGAAAACATAAAACTTCTGTTAGTAATGATAGATAATACATGCAGAATACATTGATTTCCCACTGAGCTTTGGTGCCACCACCCTGACCCATGATACAGCTTTTTTTTGTTGTTTTTTGTTTTTTTTAGTATAAAAGAACAGCGAAAAGGTAAATACTGTGTTAGGGTTACCATAAAATTTTCACTCACAGGTGAGCTGAAAGCTACCCAGAAATTCTAGGAGAATCACAGATTCACTTTGTAGCTTTCCATGATAGACAGGTAAACCTTCCAGAACGTTCTTCTGTGGTTCACACTGCTCTCTGACCTACTGGCTTTGTGCACAAGGTCAAAGCTCCTGAGGATGTGAACAGCAGAGCAGAGGAAAATTCAACTCTGGTAACAGTTCTGTCTTCCTTAAATTCAGCATCACAGTATCGAGGAGGAGCTGCTTTGCGGCCTTTCCTGCCAGTTTCATAGGTGTTTATAGAGAACTGACTTCAAACAGTGCGAACTGGGTGACGTAGGGAAGAGAGTATATCAGAGGGACGGAGAAGTGGAAGTTAGAAGTTGCTAGGTACACCATTCATATTTAATAGCTCAAATATTTCAGTAAGTAAATAATCAAATTATGTCTGGGATCACATCCCACTCAGCTATTCTCTGATTATATAGGCTAGAAATGCTGATTGCACCCTAGTTAATATTGAATCTTTTTTTTTTTTTAGTCAGAAATATACATTGTAAGCTAAAATTCAAGTACTGTGTAAGAAGCAGGTGGGTATGGAAAAGTCATTTTGCATTCTCGTCGTCAAGTGTATATTACAGCTGTCCTTAGAAGACAGCAGTGCAGAGGACATTTCTTCACATCACACTCAGGAACAATTAATTCCCCAGAAGACTGTGATACTCCAGACACTGTCAATACTATCTTTCAGGAGATTTTCATTACAATATATATGAAAGGAGGAAAGCTATCTTCTCTGGAAATATAACTTGGCTTTCCTGAAGTATTGAGAGTTATTTCACCCAGTAGGTATTTCAGGTTAATTTCCACGCCAAATCTATCCACTGTTCAGTATTTCAGCTATCTTTGGTTCATTGGTCACTGGAAAATGTGTGCAGAATCTTAGGTGAATGGCTATTATGGGATTTGTAACATTTATGAAGTGGATTATATTTTAAAGTGATTTTACAGGTAGTGTATAAGGAAGAATTACTGTGAAACCAAATAAAAAGACTCCCGAATCTATAATCAATAAATTCTATTTAAATCAAACTGAAAAATAAAAACATAATAATAGTATAATAAATCTTCCTCTAACTCTGCACAGAAAATATTATAACCAGCAAATAAATATATTTCTCACAAGAAGAAACCTGAAGATTTAGAGATTATGCTTTCTGTTATGAAAGAAACTCTGGTCATCTAAATATCAACTTGTTAAAGGACTTAAAGAGAAACTTTTCCTCAATAAATGATGTTAAGCAGCACTAAACCCAATAAGAATTGTTTGTTTGACTAGGGAGACCTAGTGTAAAATCATCTTAATTCCTTCGGTTTTTACTCTCCAAACTCTCCACTTTTTTCTGAAACAGTAGAGGAAGGTATTGATTTTCAATTATTTCAAAATTAGATTTTCTTTTTACTATTATTTTATTGATACATTTTATTAGTACATTATATATACACATCACAATTACACTCCACATTGAATATTTGTACCAGTATGTGACACAGCTTAATTCTCATTTTCCCCTCCCCCTACCCACCCTACCACCCCCCATATACATAAGCTTTGTAAAAAATCAAAATTAGATTTTCTTAAGCAGCTATCCATTTCAGAAAAATAAAGAAACCTGTATTGTTTATTTTCTTATTTATTTCTTAATTTCTGTTTCCAAATACAAAGGAAGTCTAAATGCCTCATTCCTATTTTACAATATAATTTAAGAATGAAAAAACTTGAACATATATTCAGCTTAGTAACTACATATATTTAACATACCTAACAATGTTTCACTTTTTATTTGACAGTATTACTAGTATTCTAGGTAAGCTGCAAACCGTCTACCTTGAATCTTTTGTTATTGTGAGTCTCAGTGTTCTTGCAGTAGAAATAAATCTTTATCCTAACAGAATACTGCTTCAACTGTTCTCTAAGGTCTCACAATGAAATGGATTCTATAAGGACTATCACAGGTTTGTAGATGGCTGATCACCATAGCCTCTAGTGTAGTCTTCAAAAGAAGACTTACACATAGTTTCTGAAAGGTTATTATTTTTTCCAGAGAATGAAACCTATCTTATTGAATATAATTTAAAGCAAATAATCTCTACTAAGCTAACTATAATATTGCTAAAATAACTGCACTAGCAGTTAAAGAAATAAGAAATTTCTTTTGTGAGGGATATGAATAGTTTTTGTTATATTCCTTGACTCTGCATAACTCAGTAAAGTTGATAAAATAGTATTTCTCCTGGTAGATCAATCTTTCCTTGTTTTTTTTTCTTGTCACAAATAGGAAATCCTGACACATATGATTATCAACCCTCGTTTTCCCATGTTATCAAAATATAATAAACGGCATCATTTCAAAAACTACTAAGCTACTTAACATCTCAATATTCAGTCAGTTTTGATCAACTAAATCATCTTAAATAATTGACTTGATAATTACATTATTAAGTAATGTCTTAATAATTTCAGAGAGAAATGGGACTCAGTCTCAGGATTTCCATTGTAATTGAGCTCATTTTCAAGCTTCCATCAACATGTGAGCCCAAGGGCTGATCAGTTACTCCCATCCTCAGATTTCATGAAGTGGAATCTCAAAACTAAAAGATGGCTGTGTGGTCCACTCATCCCTGTTTCATAGCTGACTATCCATACTCATTCAGGGCCACTAATAAGTGATATAGATATCATAAGGTACTATTCTGAAGTACAATAGCAGAATAATGAGCTTGTCCCTAATTAAGCAGATCCTCAAATTATTTCATTTATATGAGAAAACAAATAAGTACAGTGAAATGTTGAAAATGAGCATATCAGCTGAGGAAATGGCCTGCCTCTTACCAATATAAAGCTCTGAGAATTAACCAATAGATAAATAGATTAGTAGCCATTGGTGGAGAGCAAACAGAAAGTCCAGACACACATATGAATTTAGATTACAATAAAGATGAAAAATGAGTAGGAAAAAGTATGGACTAATTTAAATTATCTCTATCTTTTGACAAAACAAAGAACTGGTCATGGATTTAGCTCAAGTGGTAATCACACCTACCTTGAAAAAACAAAGAATATTGCTAACTTACATAACATGCTTTTAAAATAACAAGTAACACCTAGAATTCATGACAACAACAAAAATTGTTAAATTGTATTGAAAAACATTGACAGGGGAAAAGAACTTGGTCCATAAAAAATAGTTAAATATCAAGCCTTAAAGAATAGAATTTTGTTGTGTGTGAAAATAAGTATAAATCCAGAGGACATTATGTTAAGTGAAATAAACCAGTTACACAAGGAAAAATAATGAATGATTCTACTGATATATGGTATCTAAAATCAACTCATTGAAATAGATATTACGATAGATGTTGCCAGGGTCTGAGGGTGAGGAAAAACAGGGATATGTTATTCAGTAGATACAGAGTTCCATTAAAAGAAAAGAATATATTCTAGAAAATTTTTTTTTGAGACAGGGTCTCGTTTTGTAGTTCAGGCTGGCCCGGAGCTCACTATGTAGCCCAGGCAAGCCTTGAACTCAGCTCTCCTCTTGTCTGTGCCTCCCAAGTGCTGGGATTACAGGTGTGAGCCACCATGCCTGGCACTGTGGTATGTGGTATTGATTGCTGGTGGGCATGAGTCAGGACCTTGCGCTTGCGAAGCAGGCACCAGAACCACTGAGCTAAATCTTCAGCCCATAGAAAAATATTTTATATAAAAACAAAAATGAGACGGACACAGGGAGTCTTGGGAGGTATTGGACATGTCTATTTCCTTGAATGTGGATATGTTATCATAAGTATTTTACAGACTCAAATTCATCAAATTTTGCCCATTCAATATCTGTATGCCAATTTCCACATATCAATTATACCTCAAGCTATTTAAAAATTAAATCAAATGAAAAATGTCACTAGTAAAAAATATTAAATTAGAAGACAACAGATCAGAAACTCTGGAATGTACATAACAGAAAAACTATATATAAATGCCCAAAACTAAAATCATCTATTAAAAAATCATTAAGAAAATACATAAGCAAATAACTCACAGAAGTGTTATGAACATACAAAAACACTTTATACAAAAAGAAGCACATATAATCATAAACACACTACAGGTGATTAGCCCTGCTGGTAATCAGAAATGCAAGAGAAAAGTGTGTGACACAGTTAGACTTTTTTTTATGCTGAAGCTGGACAAAATTTCAAGATTTATGATATCTGGTGATGCTGAGAATCACAAAACAAGAGCTTTCATAACAACAGTTGGCTCAAATAGCATTTGCAATATTGATTTTGAAAGTTAATTTAAAAATATCTATCAAAATAAAGAATATGTCATCCCTTGAACTCAATAATTCTACTTGTAGAAATGTATCTTACAGAAAAACTTGTACCAGTGCCCAGAGAAGATCTAGCCAAGACTGAGACAGTCAGTGAAGCATTGTTTATGATATTAAAACCTGGGAACAACCTGGTTTACCCATTTGTAATGGGAAGTTTTAATAAATTATGGGTATTTCCACACAGTCTAATACTATGGTCATCACTGAATAACTGACTATAGAAAGATCTCTAAGATTTGCTACAATTTTAAAAAGTCACTGTGTAAATAATACTTGAAATAGAACTGCAATTTAAATGTCTTTGCACAAATCTGCACATCTGTGTATATGCATGTATTAATTTATTCAGCCAATATGTCTTTGAGGCAATGGGAGCAAAACCACAAATAAAACAAGCACATCCTTTATTCTGCCTATGAGCTTACAATGCAGAGAGAGAGAAGATAAGGCAGGCCATGAAAATAAAAACAAATTTGATTATTTTGCAGTTTTATGAAGGATGCAAACACCATACTCTGATTAAATATTTCATGGGATTATTTTGGCCCAACCTCTTCAGCTAGGTTGGCCAGAAAAGACCTCTTTTTTCATGAAGTGACATTTGATTGGAAACAGTCATAAACAGACCAGTTATTCAGAGATACAGGATTCTGGGGTGAAAACTGAGATGATGGTGAAACAAGGAGGTGGAGCAGAAGCCAGCAAAAAAAAAAAAAATTTAAAAGTAGTCAAAAGCAAACCTATAAGGACCAAAATATCATCGCATGGCCAAGTGTGCTGCACGCCCTTGTGGGGAAAATCACAAACCTATAGAGATAAGGATATGGGGTTCAGTGGGACTTTTCCATTTAATTTTTCTCCTCTTTACTGTCTGAGTATTTTCCCAAGAGATTGAATGTATGTGCTAATCATGTTATCAAAATAATGTTGATGACAGTCATTATACCACATAATATTAGAAAGAGCAAAAAACAGAATTTCTGCACATGTGCCTCCAGATTCTAGCCCAGTAGCCCAAGGGTGACCTAATTAATTCATCTGAATTTCCAGTGGTATAAAGAAAAAATGGTTTTAATTTTCAGTGCTCTTTTGGAGGCCAAGAAATAGTATTTTAAACAACAACAACAACAACTGTGACTAGCAGTGGTATGCTTTCCACACAAGAAATGTCTGTTAGGAGTGAAGCAGAAACATGACTGAGCTATGACTGTTTAATTAGCACTCCGTCCATGCTTTTTGTTTTCAGAGCAGCACGTTATCTCTAGAGTCTACAGTGTCCTACATTCGTTCAAAGGAATAAATCCAAAGCTAGAAAGCTTAGTGTTGAAACACTGCAAAGATAAATAATAAAACTCTGGAGGGCCAGAGGGTTAGCTCAGTGGTTCCGGCGCCTGCCTCACAAGTGCAAGGACCTGGGTTCGATCCCCGGTGACCACATACAATGCTGGGCGTGGAGACTCACGCCCACCAACAATCAACACCGCATACCACAGTGCCGGACGTGGTGGCTCACGCCTGTCATCCCAGCACTCGGGAGGCAGAGACAGGAGGATTGCTGAGTTCGTGGCGGCTTGCCTGGGCACCATAGTGAGCTCAGGGCCAGCCTGAACTACAAAGCGAGACCCTGTCTCCAAAAAGCAAAAAAAAAACCTCTGGAATTACAATGAACTTAGAGATGTGCCCAACACTCCTTTCAGAGATGAGAAACTGAGTGTCAGTGGAAGAAAGTAACTTGCGAAAAGTCCTAGAACTAGCTGTGAAGAAGTCACGCAATAGAAACAGCGGTTGCAAGTCAACATGAGATCTCATTTCTGATTCATGTAGGCCTGTGATTCAAATATAACTTCCGGTACCAAGTCAAGATGGAGAACGCAATCTTTCAAGCGCAGGAGTGAGAGCTGTGTAATTTTCTATGAACTGTGAGGCATGTATACAAAGTTCTATGAGCACAACTGTAAATTCTGAGTGTGACGTCATCCCCAGCGTGGCTACCGCTCTGCAGAGGCGGAATGCTGAGCTCAGGTGAGGCTTCTTAACCCACTCTGAGAATACTTTTGTTCTCCATCTGAATCTGTGCCCACATGTGGAACAGGAAAGATGGCAGAATCGGTGATGTTGCATTCAGTACCTTGATGTGATCGCAGCAGGAAGAAGAGCACGATGACAAAGGAAGCCCGGGTTGCTGGATCGCCAAAGAAATGATCTTGGAGAAAGGAAGAGGATGGGAAAGTAGGTAGATTGAAGGTCTGCCATGTACAAAGTCCTATGAACTTTAGTAAAAGTGGACATGAACATTAACTAAGATTAATAATATCAGTAAGAATAAAAGGGGAAAGGGGAGGGGGAGAAGGGAGGGGAGAAAAAAACAACCAAGTTGTATTACATACATATAACAACTTCCCAAGAGTATTGTAAAATGCATGTACTGCAAACAATTACTAATAAATAAGAATACACAAAGATAAATGATCAACAATGAGATACAACTTGCTTAGCAACATACTTTGGAAATTTATGGATAAGATAAAATTTATCCATCTGCCTTTTCGTTGGATGGCATCACAGTGCTCTGCAAACAAAACAGAGACTGAATACAAAAAGCTGAAAACTAAAACAATAGTGCCTTAGTCAAAAATAATAACAATGTTGTAAAATACTTGAAAAATTTTCTAGACCAAGGATAATATTATCCCCAACTGAACTTTGGACATCATACCCAAAAAGTTATGATCCTTTTTCTTCAGTACATATATGTAAGGGGGAGGCTTTCATATGCCTGCTTCCAAACACAGGGTCATCCTAGAGCACCCAGAAAACGTGTGGCTGCTCAAGCTTCAAAGGGAACATCCCAGAATAGAAAGTCTCTCTCCCCTCCTCCTCCTTCCCCCCTCGTCCCTCTCTTGCCCTCTCCTTCCCCTCCCTTTTCCCTGTCCCTCCTCCTCCCCATCTCTCTGTATGTATGTAATATTAAAACCAGTTCTAGACTACTCAGAATGCCAGACTCCATAGTCAATGAGATTCATATCAAACTCAACTGACAAAACTGCAGCCAAGACTCCTGGATCATTAAAAAGAGACCAATAACCAAAAATAAATATCTATGGAAAGTCTGTTATATACAGGGAAATACAAGGTTAATCCTTCCAAGGATTTGCAGGGACCATCGCAAGTCATACACAGAGCCCTGAACCAGAGTCACAGCTAGCAGACTTGAGTAGTCAAAACATATGACTGAATAGACTATTTATCTCTGTGTTCACACCATACAGGTATCTTCAGAATGAAGTTTTCTATGTAATTATTACCTGCATGCCAACTGATGACTACATAATCAACCACTGATTATATTAGAGGCATGTTCAAGGTGAATGGAGCAAAAGGAACAAACTCACCCTCTAAATTCAAGAATTAAAGGGACAAATTAAAACAATCCTTTTGTGTGATTAATGCAATCAAAGAGAATTATAGAAACAAAAATCCAAAGGATCTAATGGTAATTTGGGAAATGAAAGAATTTGGGGCTTCATTCAAAACTAAATGTTTAATAGTATTAACTCCAGAACAATCACACCAAAGTTAGTTCATTGTATGCAATTCTCAGAAATTAGCTATTTTCAATTCTCCCCTAAATTTTATCATCTTACATAAAAATGTTCAAAGATGATCATTTCTTTGGCTTCTAGTTTCTCCTTTTTAAAAAAAATCAAGTATGAAAATACTTAGGCTGCTCTTTTGACCACCTAGTTTTGAAATACCTCTCCTTGACTGATGAGAGTTCAGACCTGACACCTAAAGTTTTCCAGGCCAGCTCTCTCGGTTCTACTAACCAAGTTGTGGCTTTCTGTCTTGCCACTGACTTCTATCTGTGGACTTGCTTTCCCCATGAATAATGTAAACTTGTTAACGCACACCCTCTGGCAGGATCCTTGTTACTCTCCAACACAACCAGCTAATCCCAGATGACAATTCACTTACCCATAGCACCATGTGAACTCAATTAAATGAATAGATGGGAACTAAAAGAAGTAAATCAAAATTAACACAAAGGAAGGGAAAATGTTCAGAGGAAGTGAAACTAAAGGCACAAGTAATTCACTAAAGACACTCAACCGAATAAAGAGGCAAACAAAGACATCGTAAAGGTGATCAAAGGTTTCTGAATTGTTTAATTGTACATTTATAAAAGCAGGGTCTGGATATCAATTACATAGATATTTAAAGACTATGATTGATTTTTCTGAGGCACAATAAAAGAGAAAGTTAATATGTTTGCTTATTTATTTTTTCTGCATTGTGCTGAATTCAGAGCCAAATAACTACAACACATTCACCGGAGTCTCATTTCAGACTCTGCCATATGGATGAATTATGATGAGGTCTTTGATAGTCTTTGACTCTGATATTTATTCTATCAAACACTCATTTTCATACCTTTTTAATATTTTTTTCTCCATTATTAATCATCCCTTTTTCATAAAATATTCAGAAATATAGGAGTAAATTGGAGTGCAGTAGGAGCTAAGAAGTGCTAAGTTCTATGAACATTTCATCACTTTAAATTTTAACTTCCTGCCAGGTCAGAGACACTGATGTTCCTGACTCTAAATGTGCAGTGACTGAGCAAATAAGCCAAGTCATAGGAGAATTCAGTTCCAGGTTCACTGGTGATATTCTTCTCTTCCAAGGCAATAGACCCAGAGGTGGTGATGTGGACATGTGCTTCCTGCACTATCCAGCAACGGTACTGACTCTGCCACTGGGTGACAAGAGAAACACCCATGCCCGGCTGTCCCGGATGGAAGCTTGGCCATCCTCAGCTGTCACCGTTCCACAGTGCTGTATTTGGTGTATCTGATTCTCCAATTCTGCTGGCAATTCTGTGAATTACTCAAGATCTTTCCAGTAAAATCCCTTTATATTTAAATCTGCCAGAATTGGCTTCTGTTACTGGCCACAAAGTACAGGAAGTAAAAAGGGAGATTTAGTGGAGTCTCAGACCTTTAGTGTACTAAAGTTAATCCATATCTGGTTGTGTTTGAAGCTCACTGGAATCAGCTCAGATTGACTGGATCTTCTGCAAATGAACCAACACCAAAGCAACATGACAGTGCAATACAATAAAATGCAAAGGTGGAACTCATTAAGTATAATGAATTAAACGCATTGTGTTAAATATCTTACCTCCCCGATGAGGACACAAATTGGCAGACTAGATTTTTTAAAAAGCAAAATCTAATGATATTTTCCCCATTAGAGACTCAAGTCCCTAAAAGAAAACACATAGATTGAAAGTCAAAGACTGAAAAATGATACTCATGCAACTAAAGCCTGAAAGCAAGAAGTAGCTGTTTTATTTTCAAAAACATTGACTTCAAGTGTCCAACATACTGATAAAGGGCACAAGTTAACAGGACAAGATAACAACTTTAAATTTAACATGCACCAAATGTTGTTGCAAGCAAGTTGATTAAAACAAACACTCCTGGATATAAAAGGGCAGATAGACGCCAACCACAATCAGAACAGGAACGTGAATGTCCCTCTTTCACAAGAAAACAGGGCAAGCAGACAAAATATCAACAAAGAAATATAAAGTTAAGCCTCAACATTGAGAAAAAGGGCCAAGCTGATATTTACAATGTTTAATCATACCTAAGTACAATCTTTTCAAAAGCATATAGAGCTTCTCTGAAGTGGGCCATAAGGTTTAGTCTTACATAAAGATAAATGTATTGAAATAATCCCCATATGTACTATAAGACTATAGTAGAACTAAGATCAAAATTCACACCTAAGGAACCACAATACAACATAAATATGTTGAGACTAAATAATACAACATTAAATAATCTGTGGATAACAGAAGAAATCAAAATGTTCTAACAATCAAATGACAATGGGAGCACATACCAAAACCTGAAGGACACAAAAAACCCATTCTAGGGCCAGAGATTTAGCTCAGTGATTCCAGCGCCTGCCCTACAAGTGGAAGGCCCTGAGTTCAATCCTGGTAACCACATACAGTGCTGGGTGTGGTGGCTCACACCAGTAATCCCAGCACTTAGGAGGCAGAGGCAGGAGGATTGCTGAGTTCCAGGCTTGCATGGGCTACATAGTGAGCTGAGGGCCAGCCTGAACTACCAAGCGAGACCCTGTCTCAAAAAAAAAAAAAAAAGCCATTCTAAGATGAAAGTTTATACCTGCAAACATATACAATAATAAAGCAATCCCAAGTAAATAACTTACTAATTTATCTCCAGGTACAAGTAATAAGAACAAGATAAATGCAAAAGTCACAAAAGGAAACAAAGATAAAAATCAGAGTAGAAACCGATGAAAATGAGACAAAAAAAACTACAAAGAATCAATGAGTTAGAATCAGTTCTTGAAAAAACAAGTATGACAAACCCTTAAACAGCCTAAAATGAAAGAAAAATACCCTAGCAATGTACCACTGAAGTCTCCCAAAACTTCACAGAAGACCTAATGTCAGTACTG
>PVIC010054930.1:0-11384 GCA_004025085.1 Thryonomys swinderianus | reverse complement strand
TCAGGCTGGCCCTGAGCTCACTATGGTGCCCAGGCAAGCCGCCACGAACTCAGCAATCCTCCTGTCTCTGCCTCCCGAGTGCTGGGATTACAGGCGTGAGCCACCACGCCCAGCATTATATGTGGTTACCGGGGATTGAACTCAGGTCCTTGCGCTTGCAAGGCAGGCGCCGGAACCACTGAGCTAACCCTCCGGCCCCATTCCTTGCACTTTTTACTTGTACTTTCACCTGCCATTTCACCATTTCCTTCTATGGTTCAAGACCGTGAATCGATGACCAAAGGTCACAGTGGAATGAATAAACCACAGTATTCTGCACAACTTCCAGAAAGGGAGGAGAAAACCAGCAGTGTTTTCAGTTGACAAATTTTGGGGAGCGGAGCTTATCCCTTTTTGTCACTAGGTGACGCTAGTACAAACACTTGATTCAGTTTTCAAAGAGCTGGAATTGCCTTGCTTTTTAACATACTTTTGTTTAAACAAGCACTTTTATTTTCTTTCTAGTTTTGTTTCTTTGAGACAGGATCTCGTTAAGTAGTTTGGGGTGGCCCTGGACTCACTATGTAGCACAGGCCTGCCCCAAATTCATGGTAATCCTCTTGCCTCTGCCTCCCAAGTGTTTTCAGGTGTGTGCCATCACTCCTGGCTCTTTGTTTTTTTTTTGGAGACAGGGTCTCGCTTTGTAGCTCAGGGCCAGCCTGAACTCAGCAATCCTCCTGCCTCTGCCTCCCAAGTGCTGGGATTAGAGGCATGAGCCACCATGCCCGGCACTGTGGTATGTGGTATTGATGGCTGGTGGGCGTGAGTCTCCACGCCCAGCCTTGTATGTGGTCACCAGGATCGAACTCAGGACCTTGTGCTTGCAAGGCAGGCGCTGGAACTACTGAGCTAAATCTCTGGCCCTCCTGGCTCTTCTTTTATGTGGTACTGTGAATTGAACCCAGGCCTTTACACTGAGCTATATCCTCTTTTTTTCTTTTGAGGCAGGATGTTGCTATCATCTTGCCTCAACCTCTCATGATGCTGGGATGACAGACCTGTACTACTATGCTTGTATTTTTTAAAAAGGTCAGTTAAGAATTTAATGTTGGAGGGCCGAGGGTTAGCTCAATGATTCCGGCACCTGCCTCACAAGCGCAAGGTCCTGAGTTCGATCCCGGGTAACCACATATAATGCTGGGTGTGGAGACTCATACCCACCAGCAATCAGTACCGCATACCACAGTGCCAGGCATGGTGGCTCACGCCTGTAATCCCAGCACTCAAGAGGCAGAAACAGGCAGATTGCTGAGTTCGAGGCTTGCCTGGGCTACATCGTGAGCTCAGAGCCAGCCTGAACTACAAAGCGAGACCCTGTCTCAAAAAAAAAAAAGAAGAATTTAATGTCAGGGATGGGGATTTAGCTCAGTGGTTCTGGTATTTGCCTCGGATGTTCAGGGTCCTGAGTTCGAATCTCGATACCACATACCACAATACTGGGTGTGGTGGTTTATGCCCATAATCCCAGCAATCAGTACTACATACCACAGTGCCAGGTGTGGTGGTTCTCATTTGTAATCCCAGCACTCTGGAGTCAGAGGCAGGAGGATTGCTGTGAGTTTGAGGCTTGTCTGGGCTATGTAGTGTGCTCAGGGACAGCCTGAACTACAAAATGAGACACTGTCTCAAAAAAGAATTTAATTTCATTAAGGACATGGGCGTGATTTGATTTCTCAAAATAATTCACCAGAAGGGAGATAGGTGTGTCACAAACTCAAATGGCAATTAGCATACTCCTCCTGATCATTGGGAGTTCCTCCAGAAGCAAAGATTGCCAGATGCAGGGCCCAGCTAGGGTGTAGCTCAGTGGTGCTGCTACCTGCCTGGCAAGTATAAGGTCCTGAGTTTGAGCCCCAATTCTGCCCCCCCAAAAAAAGATTGCCAGATGTTATAGGCAATCGCAAATGCCTCAGAAGTGACCTAATAAAGAGGCGATTTTCTAACCTGTACCCATTTATCAGTCCAGGGACCTCATAATATTAGCTTCTGGGCCAACAGCGCCAAAACTTATCTAGAAACACCGAAGTGCTCGCTCTGTGCTTCAGCTAGCCAGGTTTTATGGAACTTAATTCTTAGGAATTTCTTCAGGTTGGGGGAATGAGAAAGGGATATCTTCAAATGCATGAATTGCATATAAAAATAGGCACTAAAAAATTCATGATGACAAATCACACAAATTGCAAAGTTTTAAAAACTGACATGGATCAAAACTTGACAAAAAGTTCCAACAATACAGTAGTTTGATGAATTGCCAGTCACTCTTAAATACTAGTTTTTTCTTACTCTTCTTGCTGCATAGTGTTTGATTATTTCTGTGTTTGATAATATTTAGCCGGTGACTAGAGAGGTAATTCAGTCTTACCATGCATGGGACATTAAACTTGTTTTTTAAAAAATTGAATAGTTTAAAGATAGTTTCAGGTTCACAAGCTATTACTGGCCATGTCATGGAAAATTTCAGGTTTATAATCAAACTAAAGAAAAACCTTGATTGAATTTCTTTCATTGGGGAAGATGTGATGGCACGTGCCTCTAACACCAGCTACTTGGAAGGCTGAGCAAGGAGGATTGCAAGTTTGAGTCCAGTCGGGCAACTTAGTGAGACCTCGTCCTGGAGACAGGGAACAAACAAAATAGGTGCAGTGGCATATTCTTATAGCTCCAGTAGTTGGGAGGCTGAGGCAGAAAGATTGCCATGAGTTTGAGGCCAGCTTAGACTATATAGTGAGATTCTGACTCAAAAACCAAAAACAACTAAAAGAAAAGGTTGGAGGAGGCAGCTCCGTGACAGAGCATCCTTCTGAGCTGCAACGTGTGTTATCCAAAATTCTTTCACTGGGAAGAAGTGTAGTTCCGTGGAAGAATGCTTGCCTGGCATGTATTGGGCCCTGGGTTCAATTCCTAGATTTGCAAACACAAACAACTTTCATCTGAGTTGTAAGATTTTAAAACATTTTGATTTTTTTTGTGTGCAGAGGCTAATCTGACACATATTCTTCAAGGTGACTATATTCAAAAGCCAGTTTATTTGAAAATCACATTATATGACTGGGTGAGGTGTCCATGCCTATAGTCCCAGCATTTGGGAGATCACTGCAAGTTTGAGGTCAGAACACACACACACACACACACACACACACACACACACACACACAGAGAAAAAAAGAAAGAAAATTGTATTTTGAATGGTGGATTTTTTTTTTTTGAGACAGGGTCTCGCTTTGTAGTTCAAGCTGGCTCTGAGCTCACTATGGAGTCTAGGCAAGCCTCAAACTCAGCAATCTGCCTGTTTCTGCCTCCCGAGTGCTGGGATTACAGGTGTGAGCCACCACGCCCGGCACTGTGGTATGTGGTATTGATTGCTGGTGGGCGTGAGTCTCCACGCCCAGCATTGTGTGTGGTTACTGGGGATCGAACTCAGGACCTTCTGCTTGCGAGGCAGGTGCCGGAACCACTGAGCTAACCCTCCGGCCCAAATGGTGGATTTTTAATTATTTGCATTGATACCAATAATTCATGCTAAATCATCAAAAACAGACATAAGAATTCTGATATTTCATGCAATTCCTGTAAAAAAGAAAAGACTGCATGGTACATTTATAATTATATATGCTGTGTTATTGAGGATATTGCCCAAGGGACAAACTTGTTTTGACTGCTGTTAATATGAAATTGAATCCTTTGTTTATATTTTTGCATGGCTGATGATTAGAGAATTTTTTTCAGACCAGTTTCTGACTTTGTGTATATTCAAGCCTTGCTGCTCCTATATGTCCATGAATTTCCAGTGGTAGGAGTGAGAGGACATGTTTATGCCCTGACGTGAACTCTGAGTGTTTACATACAAGTTACAATACCAGGTGAGTCACAGGGTAGTGGTGAGAGGGCTCCTGGGAGCTATTCCTATTCCTGGCAATGAGTAATAACTATGGATGGAATGACTATAAACCGAGGCAGGAGAGAAGAAATAAAGTTAAGTCGAAAGGAGACAAGGAAGATCAGAACTTTTAAAATGTACTTTTAAGAGAAACTAGTTTCAGGACACAGAAGTTACTCAAAGCCCTTTTTTTCCTTCCAAGAAATTCACTCAAGAAAGAAAATTCCTGAGGCTGTTAAAGATACATTCAGCCTATAAATTGGGGCATGGGCCTAAGCTTTTCACCCCATCTGAACTTTAACCACATCTGAATGGTTTGTATTCCACCAGATGGAAAATGTGACAGAATTGCAATACACATTCCAGAACATGCATCTTCTTTTTTTTTTTTTTCCAGTACCAGGGATTGAACTCAGGACCTTGAGCTTTTGAGGCAGGCAAGGTGCCACTGAGCTAAACCCCCCAGCCCAAGATCAAGTATCTTGAAGACACCTCCAGGACTCATCCATAGTAACATCCAGTTCCAGCTTATAATATGCCTCTGTCTCTTGAAGGCTGGCACTCATTTCTTTGAATGTACTTTTAACTTTCTGTCTAATAAATTACATTATACCTTTTAGCGATGTGTCCTGAAACATTTTTCCCTTCGATAGGAACCAGTGAACTTGCTAGATAGCTATTTCTTTATTATTTCTTTATTCTTTATTATTTATTCATTATTTGTTTGTTTGTTTAGATGTGGTCTTGCTTTGTAGTTCAGGCTGGCCTTGAGCTCACTATGTAACCCAGGCAAGCCTCGAACTCAGCAATCCTCCTGCTTCTGCCTCCTGAGTGCTGGGATTATAGGCGTGAGTCACCTTGCCCAGCACTGTGGTATGTGGTCCCAGGGATCAAACTCAGGACCTTGTGCTTGCCAAACAAATGCTGAAACTGCTGAACTAAATCCCTGGCCCAAGCCTGATTTATTCTTTTCATCCTATTCTCCTGCCATCCTGGTATAGGACCTAGAAAGAAGAAAAAGCCTCATTTGGTTTTCTGGCTGATCCAGACTAGAAAGAATTAAAACTTTATTGAGAAGACAGTAAGATTGTTTTTATTAGCCAGGCAGGTACCCTAACCAAGTTAGCCTAATTGCTCCTCCCCACCCTTCAAAGGAGTCAAGGGGAGGCCACTTGGAGCTCTTATTTTATATATTTATATTTTATATATTCTCTCACTGTTTCCCTTTACTTCTTAATTGCTAACTCAACCTCCTATGCAAATTCTGCTTAACAAACCCATAAATTTTCAAGACAGGACAAAGGAATATCAAGAGAAGCTTATGTAGCAATTTGCACGTACAGACTGTACCTGGGGTGGGACCCGTGGGCCTAAAATAGCCAATCAAGTCGTCCCACACTCCAAGGGAGAAAGTCTTTCTGCAGCACTAATGAAAAGGGCTGAGGACAAATGCCCTCGGGTCCTCTACCTTTCCAGAGCCCCTACTTGCGAGGGTTGTTATCCATCTTCTCCTTCCCTCACCTTTCTAATAAAATGTCCAACGAACTGCCTTGTCTTCCGTTCCTTAAACTGTATAGCTTTCATATTTTATTGATATGAAGTTTACGAGTCCCAGAGAGCGGCCCTGGAGTGCTTGTCCCTCGCACATGACACAGCACCATTTTTTTCCTGTTCATACTACCTTTTTGTTTCTGCTGGTACAAACCTGCAGGCCCTGAACACACATTCCCCGTTGACTTCAATCAATGTAGCTGCTTTTTCTTTGACCATGGAGTGTATTCTTAGGATTCTTATCCTGATGTACACAAGACTCTGCTGTCTCTCAGACCCATCACACACTGTGTCACTCAGCCCTTTAAACTATTTTTGGGGGACAGGGTCTTTCTAAGTTGCTAAATTGCCCAGGCTGGGCTTGAGCTTGCAGTCCTTCTACCTCAGCCTCCCAGAATGCTGGGATTACAACGTGCACCACCATGCCAGTCAGGACTCTGGGTTTTGTCTCCTGAAGTCAGTCACCTGTCCTAACTTGCATTTGCAGCTGGACTGTTTCTCAGCCTACTTCCTACTCAGAGAAGTTCAGGGGTATTGGTTTTATAGTTTCCAGGCCTTTCAATAATGCAGTTGTTTTTAAAAGACTGTGTCTTTTCCTATGAATCTTTTTTTTTTTTTTTTTTTTTTTTAGTTTTTGGAGCCAGGGTCTTGGCTTTGCAGTTCAGCCTGGCCCTGAACTCACTATGTAGCCCAAGTTAGTCTCAAACTCATAGCAACTTTCCTGCCTCGGCCTCCCAAGTGCTGGGATTACAGGTGTGAGACACCACGCCTGGTACTGCGTGTGGTATGTGGTCCCAGGGATCAAACTCGGGACGTTGCGCTTACCATACAGGTACCAGAACCACTAAGCTAAATTCTCAGCCCTTTCCTATGAATCTTGATGTAGGATCATTCCATTCAACAAAAATTCCACTGATAAGTCTCTTTAAGACAAGACCTTCTCTATTTTGGGTCTCCCAGTGAGACTGCGGTGAAATAATATCCTTAACATCCTTAGAAGCCCTATTGTTTAACAGTATGTTCTGAGCAAATGCCATTGAGACCCTTAGGAGCACTTCTGTCTGTCTGAGATGTTCTTTGAGGTACAATCTTAGATCTTCTGATATTTTAACAACTTGTTTTACAGTCATGCCTTTGGCTTAACCTTTACTCAGAGAGTGTGTTTTCCTGGCGGTGCACCATCTTCTTCTCTGTCCAGAGGCCCTTTTATGATTACTGAAGAATTCTCTGTCGCAAGATGGTGCCTGAGGGGGTCCCCAAAGAGAAGACAGGAACTTAGATACCCTATGGCCTGGATAGGTTGTAGGTTTGCTGATTCCCATCACAGAAAAGTAATTTCTAAGATATATCAACCTAAGAGGTTTATTAGGTAGAATCTTTAGAAGTACACATATAGAGAGAATAGACTGTGGGCCCTCAAGAGAGAAGCATATTATGATGTAGTGCTGGGTGTGAGGTAAGATAGAAGAAATAAAAGAAAGGTAAAAAGGAGACAAGGAAATCATTACTAAAAAATTGTACTTTTTTTTTTTTTTTTTTGAGACAGGGTCTCGCTTTGTAGTTCAGGCTGGCCCTGAGCTCACTATGTAGCCCAGGCAAGCTTCGAACTCAGCAATCCTCCTGTCTCTGCCTCCCGAGTGCTGGGATGACAGGCGTGAGCCACCACGCCCGGCACTGGTTATGTGGTATTGATTGTTGGTGGGCGTGAGTCTCCATGCCCAGCAATGTATGTGGTTACTGGGGATCGAACTCAGGATCTTGTGCTTGCGAGGCAGGCGCCGGAACCACTGAGCTAACCCTCTGGCCCTAAAAATTGTACTTTTAAGAAGACTTCTACTTCCAGGACCCAGCCAACATTGTCCAATGTGATCTACATCAACATTCCTTTGGCTGAATTTAGGCTCCTTTCTGTAGGGAAAAATGAAGCCTAAGAGGGCTACATTTTGGTTCAGGCTGTGCAGCGAGTCATTTGCAGTGGATGTCAAGTCCAAATCTGCAAGATTTTAGCATAGGCACATCTCACAGGGCCCCGGTGCAAATAACTTCTGTAGCTGAGGTCCATGCCAGCCGGCGTGAATAGCTTATATAACCAAGCTCATCACTGGCACATGGCCACCTTTGTGTACAAACGTGGACTGCCCCAGGGCTGGGTGAGGCTAAGTGGCGAGGACTGCTGGGAGCATGGGCGGGCCGGGGCCCGAGGACGGCCGTGCTCAGGTGCGGCTCAGCTGAGCCGCTGAAAATAAAGACAAGTTCAGTCGTTTCCATAACTCTGTCTCTTCTTCAGGCTGTCCAGTTGGAACTGATGACGAGAGACTTCTTTACCAGACCCATCGTACCCAGAATTCCTCAGGAATACTAAAAGTTCAGAAATTGGCTTGAGAAAGAGCAGAAACTCGGTCCTAAGATAAAGGAGCAGACTGAGCAAATCCAGAAGGGAAAAAAATTTTTAGACAATCTTGTTATGTAGTTAGTTCAGTTGAAGCTGACTTTGAACTCACTATGTAGCCCAGGCTAGTTTTGAACTCGAGGTGATCCTCTTGCCTCAGTTTACTAAGTGCGGGGATCATAGCCATGTGCCAGTATGCCCAGATCTGAAGAATGTTTAAATTATCTGTTGATAATGAATGAATTAGTTCCCTTCTGGAGGGAGGTGGGCCGTCTTTTTTCAGGCTTTCCACCCCTTTCAAGAGAGTTAAGATGTTCCCAGTTCAAAAATGTAAGGCATCTCATTTCTCTGAATTTCATTCTTGAGCACATCCTTCATCTCCAATAAACCCATCTTCTTATTGATGTTTCCAGAAAATTCTTTTTCTGTGACGGACACCTCTCACCACCTGCCCCAAACCACACGTCTTAAGCTTTATTAAGGAAGCACCACACACACTTCCAGATATCAAATTCTGTCCCACTTCTCTGTTGCTGCATAGCAGTGGCTTCAAACTTTGTGGTATAGGCCACACATTTTATTCCATTCATGTGTTCTGTGGATTCAGAATCTGGACCCGGCACAGGGCAGAGGGTTACCTATACTCCATGATGTCTTGAATTTCAGGTAGGACCTCAAATGACGGGGTAGAACAACTGAAGTTAAGAGAATCCACTTCCTCCCTCACCAGACTGCCTCCAGGATGGGTAGGCTGGAAAGCTGGGATTTGCCGGGTATTGTTTGTTTCTTTGTTTATCTGTTGTGCTTTTGAGACAGGGTCTCACTATGTAGCTCAGCCTGGCCTCCAACTCAAGGCAGTTCTCCTGCCTCAGCCTCCCTACTGCTGGGATTCCAGGTGTACACCACCCTGCCCAGCTGGATCCACTGGTTTTCTTGCCAAACACCTGAATGTGGCTTCTCGGGCATGGTGGCCTCAGGGCAGTTGGGCTGACCTAGGGGCCCTGGAAAAAACAAGCCAACAATGGGCAACAGTAGTAAGGAGGACAGGCTGAGAGCCACAGTTTTTGGCCGGGTTTCCCCAGGAAAGAAAAATTCTTCTCTGGAGAGCAGTTTGGGATTGTAGGCTGAGAAGAAAGTAGCTTAGCTGGAATTCATAAGAGGGCAAACGGGTTTTCTGGGAGTAGCCAGACTTGGGGGAAGATGGACGGCAAAGGTGAGCCGAACCCGGTTGCTCAGCTCTGGAATCTCCCAGCCTCACTCGCGGCCTGGGAATGGGAACGAAGCTGAGCCAGCAGCGAGGGGAGGGAGGCTCAGAGCCACCACTCCGGGGATAGCTGCCGGAAGGGAGCCAATGGTTGGGCAGTAGCCCCCCAAAAGATATGACTGTGTCCCAAACCCCTGTACCTGTGAATGTGACCTTGGTTTTTTTTTTTTTAAATGGGATATTTTTCTAAAACAAGGATTTTGAGATGAGATTGTCATCCTGGATTTACGGCAGGCAAATTTCCATATAAGAAAAAGGAGAGAGATTAAAGACAGAGATGCAGGTGGGAAGGAAAGGTGAAAACAAGGGCAGCGTGGAGGGTGCCCCAGACAAGGGACACTGAGGATCGTCAGTGGCTGCCAGAGGCTGCCGGATGGATGGCTCCCTCGGAGCCTCTGAAAGCCACCAACTCTGCCGATGGTGATTTCAGGGTTCTAGCTGCCACAACTGTGGTAAAATGAGTTATTTGAGTCCTTGAAGGGGGAAGGACTAGGGATTAAATTTGAACCTTGCACGTACAAGGCAGGCACAGTGCCACTGAGCTAAATCCCCAGTCCTTACTTGTGTCTTTTTAAGCCACCCAGCTTGTGGCAGTTTGTTAGGGTAGCCCCAGGAAACTCATAGAGCAAGCTGGGCATGGTGACTCATTCCCCTAATCCCAGCACTCTGGGAGCCTGAGGCAGGAAGATTGCAAGTTAGAGCTCAGTCTGGGTGATTTAGCAACTTAAAAATACTATCTAGGGAAGAGAGACAGACAGACAGACAGACAGAAAGGCATAGGTAGTTCAGTAAGAAACAGAGGGAGATGAAAAGGCTGAGAAGCTGGAGGAAGAGGAACAGGAACCCGCTGTTACCACCCCCTAGTTTATGTTGCCCCATGAGTCTTGTCCGCCAGTTCCTGCCCTTCCGTCTTTCACAACTCAAGCCCTCATTCCACGGTCTCTCCACCCCATTCTGGCATCTCAGCACTGGGTCCTTCTGGAGCTGCGTGTATGAGCACTTTCTCGGGCTCCCTTCACGGCACGGCCTGACCTGTCGTGCGGATTCTCTTGCACTGTGCGCGGGGTGTTTTCCTGTCCTGTCTCTCGCTGTCTACTGAAGCGCTTTCCCCACTGAGGCCGATGAAGGTTATTGATTCTCTCCTCAGCATCTTTCTTCATCGTCCCTCCTTTCCCTTTTCACCCTGCTCTAGGTGAATTCAGACCCACATCTTGTCAGAGCCAAAGGACAATGTCTCCTGGAGCTCTGGTGTCATGGTGTCCACACCAGACTGTCCCCAGCCCCACATTCCCCATGACGTATTCATGCACTCGCAGGCCTTCTGGATAATCTGTGCATAACCTTGAACAAGTCGCTACGACTTGTGCTCCTGGCTTCCTCCTGGGGAAGAGGTGGGAGTAAATGCCTTCCTCTCTCTCCCTCCCTTTCCTCCCACATTCATCTGAAAGTTGCTTGTTGAGACCATGTGCCTAAGTCCTGTGGATTCTGGCTGAACAGTACAGCTCCTGGGAGCTCAACTCATATAGGTTTAAAGCTACTGTTTTGGGGGATTCATCAGGTACCACACAAACCCTTCCTTTTAGGGAAACAATTTTGGCTTGAGTAAGGAAAAATACCAACAGTCCACAAAGGAACAGTCAGTGGAGTCTCTCAGGTGTTCCTTCCAGCTCTGGGACCTGAGGGGCCTCTGGAAAGGATCTACTGAGCTGAGGACAGTCGCCTTTTCCACAGGAAAGTAAAGGTGGGGGTTTCATTTCCCCGGAGAAGCAGTGGTGTGTGGGAGCTCTGGGCTGCTCTGAATAAAACCTGACACAGAGATTCCAGGATCCATCTGGTGCCTCAGTGGAAAGATAAGCAAAGGAGACATCCGGTGTGGTATTTGCTTTTATTATCTGCAGTCAGTCACAGATCTCGGGAAAGTGAGGCCAGGGAAGAGAACAGGTGTGGGACCCAGGGGCCCTCGGAGCTGAGCTGGAAGGACAGCGGTGGTGTCCGGGTGGACAGACAAGCCTAGGAATCTGCCCTCTGACAAGGGAACGCCTCCGGGGTGGGGTCGCTCAGGGATGGTTTTCAGCAGAGAGAGAAAAGGAGTCCAAGAGGTGTCACAGTTCTTGGACAAAAGGAACAGTCGATGGCGTTGAGAAGGTAGGTCTGGGAGACCTAGGGAAGGAAAACTGGTAGCCAGGCCCCTCCCCTCATCGGCAGCCACAGAGCCCGGTTTCTCTCCCGCAGAACCAGCTCCTGGTTTTTCTCACGCAGCCACT
>PVIC010054929.1:0-11386 GCA_004025085.1 Thryonomys swinderianus | reverse complement strand
GCTGGCCCTGAGCTCACTACGTAGCCCAGGCAAGCTTTGAACTCAGCAATCCTCCTGTCTCTGCCTCCCGAGTGCTGGGATTACAGGCGTGAGCCACCACGTCCGGCATTGTGGTATGCGGTGTTGATTGTTGGTGGGCGTGTCTCCACGCCCAGCATTATATGTGGTTACCGGGGATTGAACTCAGGTCCTTGCGCTTTCGAGGCAGGCGCAGGAACCACTGAGCTAACCCTCCGGCCCGAAAAATATCCTTTTTACCTAGCAAGAACATACTTGAAGAACCAGCACCAGGGTGGGCCTGTGCCAATCCATCAAGTTAATGGCCTCATTTTCTTGTAAATATGATCACACATCTGGAGGCACAGGCGAGATGTCTACAGCCCCTGCACACAGAGAAGGGCAGAGCTCACTGCCCACAGGGACCACAGGTGCACAGGTGAGTCTCAGGGTGGCCCATGCACCAGTGTGGAGACCTCACCTTTGAGAACATAAAATGTCAGTGTGTCCCAAATAAAGACTGCTTGCTTTGCAATGACCTGCAAAGCATTGAAGACGAATAGGAAATGTGAGATGACCAGGATGTGAAAGCTAATATTTTAAAGTTTAATAGCCATTTTTTCAAAGAAAAATCTAGATCTCAGAAGTGGCCTGTGAGTGGCTCAGGGCTGACAGCATGTGGCAGAGGGCCAGGCACCTGGACCTGTGCACAGGCCCCACCTGGTTGCATGATACCCTGGACGGGCCGCCCTCTGGCTCTGGCTTCTTAGCCCCGCTACCTGCCTGGCCAGCTCTGCTCCCACAGCCCCTCCACATCGTGAGCCGGCACTGTCACTATGGTCCCGGCCCCCCGGCTCTCTGTCCAGCCTGCTGTCCCCAGCACAGTATGTGTTACGGAGTGGGCATGCAGTGAGGGCTCTGTGAGTGGAGAATACATGAATAACGGGAATGGTCAAGGTTCAGGATAGGATCCGTCAACTGAGTGGACACTGCTGTGCTGACTCAGCCCCGAGCAAATGCGCGGAAAGAGGCACAGCAATCCAGAGAGGCAGAAATACCTGCTGTTCACACACAGAGCCCTGGACTCTGCTTCTGGTGCGGCAGACTCTGAGGCTGCTACTGGTCACAGAGGAGAGACTGGAGAGCCCGTGAGCCTACTTCCCTGTGCCGGGGACAGATCCGGGGGGCCAGTGTGGCTCTGCATTTGGAACCTTCGTTCAGCTTCATGGGCCACACTCAGGAGACAGCACCTCTCATGACCTTTTCACTCACGACCTCTCAGCCATGGCCCTCTCACTTCAGGGAGAGCCAGGTCAAGACTTCTGCAGGGATGGTAACTTGCCAGAACTTCTAACTTTTTTATAAAGCCCTGTTAGTCTCCTACTGCTGCTGTAACAAATGATCATGAATCTAGTGGCTTGAAGCAACATGCCTTTACTCTTGCACTTCTGGTGCTGAGAAGCCATAAGATCAGCAGCTGTGTCCAGTGGGAGGCTCTAAGGAGGCTATTCCCTACCCTGTACACCTCCCCAGGCGGTCGGCACGCCTGGCCCACAGCCTCACCCCCACCTCCAGCACCATGGGGGAGGCATCCCTACCCCCCTCACTCTAACCCCTTCCTTGGCCAAGGCCTCTGTGTTGACATCAGGCTCCCTGGGTAACAAGACAATCTTCCATCATCATAATCACATTTACAAAGTCCCTTTGCCACGTAAGGACACAGTTACAGGTTTTGAAGTTTAAGACACAGACATCCTGCAGGGGGACATTATTCCATCTACTACTGCCATTTACTTTAGATGCTGTGATAATAAGGAATAGTTTCTCTTACATAATACTTTACAATGTCCAAGCTAAGCTGGAAACAAAGAATAAAAATTGTTATACAGGGCTGGGGATTCAGCTCAGTGGCACCATGCGAGGTCCTCAGTTTGAACATCAACACCAGAAAACCCCCAAACTGTTACACACCCTTTTATCCCAAATAATCACTACCATTTCCGCACCAGATACCCCTCTTTGTAAAAGAATAACCTACGTGGTACGCATGCGCGTAGAGCTGAGCCTTCTCATCTGAAGGCACATCCGCAGTTTCCGCCAGGTTGAAGATGAAGAACGGTGTCTTCATCCTGGGGAGGGAGTGGGACCTTTGGTTAAAGTTGGACCATCCATTCCACTGACATGCATGACACGTAGAAAACCCTTTATTATATTATTTTTCATTCTCTCATATTCTTAGAAACTTATTTTGAATCGTCAGCGACCCTCTGTTCCCCAAAGACACTGCATCCGTACTCACTACCAAGTGTGTCAGAAGAGCATCTACACACATCACTGTGCAGACATCAAGGTTACACCAGGGCAGATGAAGGGGCACGCTGCGGCCCTGGAGGGGCTGTGGGGCCCCGTGTGATTAGTTCTGCAGAGACAGCTGGGCTCTTTGACTACTCGAACCATCCAAGTTCATTCAGCACACCAATTAAATCAATACCAGCCTGAATAATGACCTGCCTTCTCCCTTTATGTGATCTCTGCTCAGCTCTGCTGCAGTCAGGCCCAGCGAAGAGCTGTGTAAGCAAATACCTATCTCCGAGCTGGTCTTCAGTGCCTGTCCCTGTAACGAGGCTGAAAGCTAGAAATGTGCAGTTTCTGACTTTTAATAAACACTACCACACAAACTGTCATGTACTTATTTTATTTTGCGGTACCAAAGATTGAACTCAGGACCTGTGCTTATGAGGCAAGTGTGGAATCACTGAGCTAAATCCCCAGTCTGTAGACTTTTTTTAACACGATATTAGAGTTACACTTCTTGACAGTTGACTATGTACCTCTTTAAACTTAGGAAAGCCCTTAATACCCAGCTCAGTTCTCAGTGTAGTCCCAGCACAGCCGGGGCAGGTGCACTTTTGTGGATGGCCCGTCTGTCCTGCTTTGGCCCTGCACATTCCCACTCAGGCCATGGGCTGCAGTGTAGGCCAATGATGACTGAGGACAGGGACAGGGACCTATGGGGAGCAGCAGTGTCACGACAGTGTTCCGCACAGGACAGCGTCAGCTCCCTGACCGACAGGAAAGTGCAGTATCCGTCTTGTTCACAGCTAGGCCACTGACACTGCCTAACCTCCAGGAAGCACAGCGGATCTTTGACATACGAACTCAATTCATTTGAGAGAGTTGGTTGTAACTTGGATGGTAAGGGCTCAGATTGCTCTATACGGCCCTCAGAGTCTCTATCCTGTACAGAGGTGGAGCTCAGTGTCCTCAGACATCGGCCAGGATTGCTCCATGAACCCCACAGGGGAGGCATGTTGTCACATTCCTTCCACACTCTGTAAGGGTTAAACCTGCATCCAACACCTTCTGGAAGCACAAGGAGCTAGCATTCAGGTTGCAACTTCCGACTTTAGTCTTAAGTTAAAACTGAAATTCCAGTTATAACCCAAGTAGCTCATGTGCCAGTCTGGTCATAACTCAAGGCAGGGCTGTGATGAGCCTCACTTGCTTACGCTGGTTCACAGGAAGCATTGGAGTCCAGTGGCCTGGTCAGAGGGATGTGAGCTTGGACCCTGGAATGTACCCTCTCCCCTCCCACCCACCCTTCTGTACAGCAGGGATCAGTAACCTCACGGGGTGTCCCATGGACAAGGTGAGCCTATTCAAGTGCAATGGCTTGAAGGGAACAGCTCCTGGTGGAGAGTGCCGGCAGACACACGCAGAGAGTCACCTTGCCTGCCACATCTCCTCGTTGGCCACAGACTCCCAGGAAGTCGGGTCAAACCTGCAGTCACAAGAGACAGCAAGCACCTCTGTCAGCCCTCACCACACCGACGCGAGATGCTCGCTTTATCAGTCTTACAAGACCTGCGGACAGGAGCCAGCTAAGCCTGCTCCTGACTGGATGATGGCCTCGGAGCTCACTGGAACAAGCAGGGACGGTGGGAGAAGCGGGAAGCTTGGGGCTACTGTCCCTCCAGCTGTGAGACGCTGCAGGCAATGGGCAGGCGTGGGCACCCTGGGGACCCAGCAGATAGCAGGGGACGCCCGGAGCCGAGGAACTTGCCAGAACCATCACGCTGCTGGAAGGACGCTGTGCTGAATCTGTCTTAATTAACAGCTGCCTCAGTGTGAAGGAAGATGGTGAGTGACGCCGCATGAGTGCTATTTGCTGGCCGTCGGAGCTGCTGTCTCCGACTCCTCTTGAGGCCACAGAGTGCATGGACTCAGGCCTGTCACCTTGCTCTGGCTGCTCACGTTTATGGAAACCTACCCGGTACCTGTTCAGGTGGTCTGTCTTTGTCCTTAAATTGTAAGCAGAAAGTCAGAGTGGTGAACCCATAGCACATGTATGTGGGGGCATGTAGAGCCCTCTCTGTTGGCAGCATGTGAGCCACATGTGTGACTTGTTTTTTCTGCAGTAAAACCTCAGTGTCCAGGGTTAACTGCAGTCTTGGCACTCTGCAAAGACTTCCTGGGCTTCTGCAGGCAGGAAGTCCTTCTGGTTTCAAAGTTACCAGGTTGGGGGCAAGAAACAAAATGGCTTCCTGACCGCGGCTGGGGTTGTACCTACGCCTGCTGGGGTGTGCACCACTCACCCTTCTCCTTTGTCTCCTGCTGTCTTTGAACAAGAGGAAGAGAGATGCACTGTTTTTCTGTATTTGTTTTATGATATTCCGTACAAAGCAAATCATTTTAATAATTAATAAAAATGCACGAAAACACATTAAAAGGGAATCTCAAAATACAGTATTTTTAAGGTATGTATAACTGCTTTCTTCTGCTAAAAATACAACAGCTGGCCGGGCATGGTAGCTCATGCCTGTAATACTAGCACTCGGGGCAGAGGCAGGAGGATTGCTGAGTTCGAGACTTGCCTAGGCTACATAGTGAGCTCAGGGCCAGCCTGAACTACAAAGCGAGACCCTGTCTCCAAAAGAAAAAAAAAAATACAACAGCTGTTCCTACCTCCCATATTCTTCAGTCCAGTTGTAGATATTCCTTGTGCGTCTGACCCACTCCTCAGGGTGGAATGCCGTCTCGAGGGGAACTAACTTGTCACAGGACCCCCACGGCCACAGCGAGTACTTCTTCCTCCAGGTCGGGTCACCTTCGTGAATCCCTATGCAAACAAATGTGTCTTTCCTGTGGAAGACAGAACAAAACACACTGCAGCTTAAAATTCTACATGCTTGATACAATTCAGAAAAGTCACTTTTAACTCCTTAAACCTCAGTTACCAATAACCATTTAGGAACATGTTGGCTTATTTAAATCTTGCCCAAATAGACTGTTTGAAATCTATCTTTGTGCAAAAACATCGTTTCTAGGGATTGAAAGGCAGCAAACAGACAGATGAAGAAAATCTTCCTGTCTGTAACATAAGAAACACTTAGGGACAGGCATTGTTACTAGGAAAACTGCTGTGGTATTGTCCCCCATGCAAACAAATGTTTTCTCTGATGCTTCTTTTTATTCCACAGGTGGAAATACTGAAATTCTTCTTTGTATTCCTACTTAAAAGTAGTCTTCCTTCCTCAAATTCCTGTTACCCTTTGCTGCCTTCTTCAATGTCTTTGTCATTATTGCTTTGGACTTGTTATTTGTACTGCTCCTAAGGAGGTCTCTACCCTTCAGTTGATTTTGAATCACACACAGCATGCTGTACACCTAACACAGTCAATACTGGCTATATAAAATTAACTAGATCAGGGCCAGAGATGGAGCTTCGTGGCACTGTGCCTGCCTGGCAAGCCCAAGGTCCTGAGTTCAAGCCGTAGTATCAAAAATATAAAAATAGAAACTAATTAACTAGAATAACCACAAAATTAGTAATAAATATGATTAAAACAAGCCTGACTCAGGAAAAAGAACTGAATAATTTTCTTTCAATTTATAATTTGTGTCTTGGGGCCAGGCATTTAGCTCAATGATTCTGGGGCCTGCCTTGCAACCACAAGGTCACAAATTGGATCTCCAGTTCAAAAGAAAACTTTTAGTTTTTACTCTAGCAAAAGAAAGGGGGCATTCATGATAAAAACTCTACAAAAAAATGGAATAGATGGTCTCTGTCTCCACCTGATAAAAGCCATGTTTGACAAACCAACAGCCAACATCATACTAAACAGTCAAAAACTGAAACCCTTCATGCTAAGATCAGGAGCAAGATAAGGATGTCCCCATCACCCCTCCCATTCAATATAGTTCTGGAAACCTTAGCCACAGCAGTTAGACAAGAGAAAGAAATAAAAGGAATAAAGATAGGAAAGGAAGAGGTTAAGTTGTCATTATTTGCTGATAACATGATATTCAATAGAGAAGATCCCAAAAACTCAGCCAAAAAACTACTTAATTGCCAGGTTCGGTTCAGTAGTTGGGTACAGGGTCAACATCCAAAAATCAATAGCTTTTGTGTACATGAACAACAGATTCGATGAGAGAGAAATTGAGGAAACAATTCCTTTGATAATAACATCCCCTCTCCCCAAAAAAGAAATACCCAGGAATCAATCAAATGAAGGAAGTAAAAGATCTCTACTCTGAAAACTACAGCACTCTGAAAAAAAAAATCAAAGAGGATATCAGAATCAAAAGACATTCTTGTTCCTGGGTAGAAAACTGATTTTGTCAAAATGGCCATACTCCTAGTACTGCTGTACAGATTCAATGCAATCCCAATTGAAAATTCAACAGTATATTTCATAGAACTAGAGAAAATAATCTAAAAATTCATCTGGAACCATAAGAGACCTAGAATATCAAAAGCAACTCTAGGCAACAAAGACATGGCATGTGGTATCATAATCCTCAACTTGACACTATACTGTACTGGCAAAAAAACAAACCTGAAGATCAGTGGAACAGATTATCAGATACAGAAACAACTCCAGACACAGTAAGCCACCTCATCTTGGACAAAGGAGCCAAATAGCCTCAATGGAGGAAAGATAGCCTCTTTAATACATGGTACTGGAAAACCTGGGTTTCAACCTGCCAAAGACTAAAACTGGACCTGTATCTTTCACTGTGAAACTGAAATCAAGGTGGACTAGACACCTAAATATTAAAAAAGAAATACTAAACCTGCTGGAAGATAGGTTAGATAGAACTCTTGAAGACACTGGAGTGAGAAGGATTTTATGAACAAAATCTCAGTAGTACAGGAACGAGCATAACTTGGATCAACAACTGGGATCTCACCTTATTAAAAAGCTTCTGCTCAGCAAGAGAAACAAAACAGAGCAAAAGGACAACCAACAAGGTGGGAAAAAAGTTTTCACCAGCTATTCCTCAGACAAAGGACTATTATCTAGAATATATAAAACACTTAAAAAAATAAGATTCCCAAAATTAAAGACCCAATTCAAAAATGGGCATCTGAAATGAACAGATATTTTTCAGATGAAGAAAAGCAGCAAATAAATATATGAAAAAATGTTTAACATTTAAGAGATGCTGATGAAAACAACACTGAGATTCCACCTCACTCCAGAAAGCACAGCTGCTTTTTAGCCATCCATTAATAACAAATGCTGGTGGGGTTATAAGGAGAAAGGAACCCTTCTTCACTTTGACGTCTGAACGTAGACTGGTGCAATCACTGTAGAAATCAGTGTGGAGATTCCTCAAATAACTAGCACTAGAAGTCAGATTTGATCCTGCTATTTCCCTGTTCGGTATATTCATGAAAGAATTAAAAGCGTCATACCACAGTGACATATACACACCCATGTTTACCGCAGCACATTTGGTAACGGCTAAATCTTGGAAACAGCCCAAATGCCCATCAGCTGGAGAATGGATAATGAAGATGTGATTTAAAAAAAAATGAAATGAGAATTAAGTCATGTCATGTACTGGTGCAAATTCTCAATGTTGAGTGTGATCATGATGTGTATATAAAATGTACCAATGAAATGAACTATAAACAAATAAAAATAAAGGGAAAATATAAGGAAAAGGAAGGAAAGAAAAAGAAGATAAAAATAATTGTGATGGCCGGGCGTGGTGGCTCATGCCTGTAATCTCAGCACTCGGGAGGCAGAGGCAGGAGGACTGCTGAGTTCAAGGCTTGCCTGGGCTACATAGTGAGCTCAGGGCCAGCCTGAACTACAAAGTGAGACCCTGCCTCAAAAAATAAATAAATAAAAAATAATTGTGATGCATATGGACAAGCACCATCTCCCCTGGGAATGAAATAACTGTGGAATATAAACATGTATTAGTGAACAACAAAAATTGGAAAAAATAAACAGAGCATTAGCCATAAAGAATGGTAACTTAGAGACATTTATAGCTAAATGGATGCACCTTGAGGCCATACTCATAAGTAAAATAAATAGGACACATATCTGTAAATATCATATATTTTCTCTAGCATGAGAAACTGAACATATAAGTGAGGTCCAAAATGTATAATACGTATTGTGAAATAGGAAGAAAATATTCAAGGAGAAGGAGAATTGGTAGATGTCAGGGAAAGGAAAGAGAGGAAAGAAAGGAAAGAAAACATTTGAAAGTAAAAAGGAAAAGAAGCTTATGTATATAGGAAGTTGGAGTTGTAGGGAGGGCAGGGAAAGGGGAAAAACATGTATCATGTACAAATTTTCAATCATGAATGTAATCATAGTGTATACTAAAATGTACCAATAAACTCAATTAAAGAGGGGGAAACATATCTGGGGAAATTGGTTAAAAGTAAAACACTTAATGAAAAAACACTTGTAGATTAGATTTTAGATTTTTTCACCACTTATGGACTCTAGTAACTACCTACATCTAGTCTCCTCATCTGTAAAATCAATCTGGTAACTGCTTTTTAGATCAAATGAGATGCTGGTACAAAGTACAAGGCCAAAACATGTATCATGCTGGTTCTGGGAAAGTGGGAAGAAGCCTTTTGTTGTTCCCTTTGCATTCAACTATTGCTCTGGATGTGAGCAGGAAATGGCAGAAAAAAGACTAGGCATAAGACCAATATTAAAAGTTGTATCAAATCTGGCAGTGAATTATCATTTGTCTCCCTTCGTTATTGTGTGTCCTGTCCTCAAAGGACCAGAAACCCAGAAGCACGTATCAAATGAGGATGAACAAAAGCTCCTGCGGTTCTGGGTAACAGGAAAGGGGAGTGATCAAGACAGTGATTCTGCTTGTGCTTGAGTTCCTGGCTTGCAGAGAGCTGATCCCCAATGGAGTTTGGGAATTAACCTCAGGGAGAACTACTGTCCAGGTCTTGACTAGACACTGGGTGGCGCACACCTGGCACTGATCCAAATATCACTGCAAATGACTGAAAACTGGCAGTGGTGCCAGAATTTACAAAGATAGGCCAGAACTTGCAGCCTGAGATGAACTGGCTGATGCTCTTCTACACAAAATCAACAAATAAGTATGTCTTCTTGATATACATATTCATAAGACCAGGAAAAAATCCAAAATTATTCAGCATATAAAGACCACAAGTAAAAGGTCAGTAATAGGCATCAGTTCCACAATGATACATACTAGAATTGTCATAAACTAGAATGGCCTTGGGCCGGAGGGTTAGCTCAGTGGTTCCAGCGCCTGCCTCGCAAGCGCAAGGTCCTGAGTTTGATCCCCAGTAACCACATAGAATGCTGGGTGTGGAGACACGCCCACCAACAATCAACACCGCATACCACAATGCCAGACGTGGTGGCTCATGCCTGTAATCCCAGCACTTGGGAGGCAGAGACAAGAGGATTGCTGAGTTCGCAGCGGCTTGCCTGGGCACCCTAGTGAGCTCAGAGCCAGCCTGAACTACAAAGCGAGACCCTGTCTCAAAAAGAAAAAAAAAAACAAAAAACTAGAATGGCCTTTAAAACCATGCACCAAGAAGTAAAAGGCAAATACTCTTGTAATTAGTAGGAAGAAAGCAAACCTAAACAAAATAAATGATATAAAGAGGAAGCAAATGGAAAGTATAAATCTGAAAAATACAATGACTGAAATTAAGAATTCACAGGCAGAACTTAGTATAAATGTGGAGAGAGTATATGCCAAGGGTGATGAACTATACTTTCAAAGGAAGAGAGAAAAGGATTGAAAATATTTTCCAGAGTTTTGGGTATCTGTGGGACAAAATACTATAGTCTATGTTTGTGTCATCAGTTTCAGAGGAGGAGAAAGTACAGAACAGAAAAAAATTAATGCTGGAAAACCTTATATTTGTGAAAGACCTTATTTAGAGTCAAGAAACTCTGCAAACCCCAAACACTCACATGCATGCCAAAATGCCATAAAATCTAAACCAAATAACATGTCTTGAAAGCAGCAGAAAAATACAATGATTTAAATGTGGATTTCTCCTCATAAAAAAGATATAACATTATCAGTTCACAGTTCTGTGTCCAAAAATACTGAATAAAAGAGGAACTGAAATAAAAACATTTTTAGGTGATGGATAATTAAGAGGACCCACTGCTAACAGTTCTGCCCTAAGAAGGATAGGAAATGACACACAAGGAAAACCTGGAATACCAGACCAAAGGAAAAGAACAGACCTGGCAAATACCTGTGTAAATATTATAGAACATTCTTCCTCTTAAGTTCTTTAACAGGGATTTAGCTCAGCAGTACCCCACCTGCCTGGTAAGCACAAGGTCCTGAGTTTGAGCCCTAGTTTCTTTAACATATGTATGAAAATGACAAAGAAAATTAGCATATATATGATGTAATATATATATAAAAAGGCAAAAGTGTGGAAAATTAAATTTCTGTACTAACATGGCAGTATGATTTCTATAGCTCACCAGAAGAGGTAAAAATAACTGACAAGTTAATGTGGATACTATAATCTCAAGAACATTGAGTAGAAAAAAGAAAAACAACAATAACAACAGCAAATACACACACACACACACACACACAAAGAAACATATTTACCAAAAAATATAGTAAAAATTTCAAGAAATAATTTAAAAATCAACTTTAAAAAGGCAGAAAAGGGAAAATGATACAGTAAAAACATGGAACAGCCAGGCATGGTGGTTTTACGCCTGTAATCCCAGGACTTGGGAGGCAGAGGCAGAGGATTGCTGAGTTTGAGGCTTGCCTGGGCTACATAGTGAGCTCAGGGCCAGCCTGAACTACAAAGCAAGATCCTGTCTCAAAAAAAAAAAAAGAAAAAAAAAAGAACAAGTTGAAAGCGAATAATAAAATGATACACATCTAAACGAGCAGCCATTATCTGTTCATTTCTTCCCTGTACGAATCTTTTTTTTTTCTTGACTATATACTGTACTCTGAACAATTAGGTTGAAGAGATGACACATAGTCTTAATTATTGTTATTCTTTTTTATGTTATGAAATTTTTTTTTTTTTTTTTTTTTTTGAGACAGGGTCTCGCTTTGTAGTTCAGGCTGGCCCTGA
>PVIC010054928.1:0-11379 GCA_004025085.1 Thryonomys swinderianus | reverse complement strand
ACAGGCATGAGCCACCATGCCTGGCAAAACATATCTTCTTTATCCAGTCTCCTGTTGATGGGCATTATCAGCTGTTTCTCAGACAAAGGGCTACTATCTAGAGTATATAAAGAACTTTTAAAAAATCAGCCCCTCCAAATTTAAAGACCTTAATCAAAAATGACATTTTTTCAGATGAAGAAGTAAAGGCAGCTAAGAAATATGTGAAGAAAAGTTCAGGACTGCAGTGTCATGCTTTTCTGACATCCATCCCCAGCCTGAATGCACCAGTGACAATTCAAGCACAACAGCACCAAACCAGACTCTTCTCTCCAACATAGCTCCTCCTTGTGACTCTCTTCTTCCTGTTCTTAACACCACCAATTCCCTTGTCCCTAAAGATCAAAACTGTGGCACCACCTGTCACTCCTTTTCAGTTGTTTTCATCACATCTACTTCGTTGGGACACACGGTGGCTACTCAGATAGGGACCATGTCCATCCAGGATGCATCTCCTCTCAGTCCCCCCAAATGAAATCCCATATGATCACCCCGTCCTGCCACCTCCCCACCCCCCACTCAGCCTCCCACAGCTTCTCCTTTCCTCACCCCCAGCCACCTGATATTGCATCCTTTAAAGCACAATACTTCTATTATCTGACCAGAAAAATAACTGCCCAGTGTTGCCTAAATTTAATTTTCAATTTGATAGTTTGTAGCCATGTCTCTCTACTATATGACCTTAACTTACAGAAACCCTCATCCCAGTATTCCCACCACACTCCCATCACAGGGCCCTCATAGGCTGTTTCTCTGCTCACTTAAACTCTTCCAAGTCAAGTTCAATTCTTACCTGCCTGTTGTGCTTTCTTGAAACTTTAATGATATTCTGTTTTACAACATATCATACCTACAAAGTTCCCTGAGAACACATACTTTCCTATTCATTTTTGTTTCTCTCTCATTGCTTCAGTAGATTCTTTCACTAAACCAGTAGTTAGTGAATACAAGTGAAATAAAGTAATTAAGGAATGAGTAAACCCAGCACTTCTGGAGGCTGAAGCAGGAGGATCTCTCAGAATTTAAAGCCAGCCTGGGATACATAGTGAGCTCAAGTCCAACCTAAACAATAAGACCTTCTCTCAAACAACAACAACAACAACAAAGATTTGAAAACTATGCTCTTTAGTTTCAAATAGCTTTCTTTTCTTTTTAGATGCACACATAGCTATATTCTGCAGCGGTTATTCATTTGTGAATAGGTGTAGGGCCTGGGAAGTCAGCTCAGGGGTAGAGTATTTGGCTCCTTCTGACCCAGGTTACAAAGCAGCCTGCAAAGAGAAAAAAGCAGAAGATGCTTTGAGCATCTGCACACAACACAAGGCACAAGACTGATAACAATATGACTTTTAATTGTTGTTCTGTTTCTACTAGCAATATTGTCACAAGCTAAACATTTTTTTCCAAGCAATCAAAATATGTTTATTTTTTATAAAAAGATCTGTTTTAAAAATGGGGGTACTGGGGATTTAGCTTAGTGGTTCTGGCATCTGCCTTGCAAGTGCAAGGTCCTGAGTTCAATCCTTGATACCACACACCACAATGCTAGGCGTGGTGGCTCATGCCTGTAATCTCAGCACTCAGGAGGCAGAGGCAGGAGAATTGCTGAGTTCAAGAGCTTGCCTGGGCTACAGAGTGAGCTCAGGGCCAGCCTGAACTACAAAATGAGACCCCGTTTCAAAAAAAATTCAAAAAGCTTTACTTTCATAGAGAAAACTTTTTACAGTAGTTGACTATGATATTAATTACTTTTAATTGTACCATCATTAAATAAGGTGGGACACTGTAGGAATTTAACTGCACTGGATAAAATGCAAAGCATTTTTAATCTAAGGTATACAAAGCATTCTAGTCAACCACAGCTGTGGTACAGCTTTGTGTTCTTTTGGATTTGGTCCAAAGAATCCTGAGTCCGTTTCCAGAGGGAATGAGAAATGCTACAGACACCTGACTAGTACGCCTCCCTGGAGGATGCACAGAAATGGCACTCCTAGTAGACCCCGCCAGATCCTTTTCCCTACACTGGAGCTTTCCTCTGCCCTTCCCCCACCTTTGGGTTCCAGCTCAGCTCTCACGACACAGGCATCCGGGCCTTCCTCAGGGACACGGGAGCAAGCACGCCCCGCGTCCTGTCCACCGTCACCTCTCTGTTCCCAGACATCAGCCACACTCAGGTCCACATTGAGATTTCCGGGGCAATAGGCCACAGCTCCCGGGACCACCCCTTTTGGAGGACTTCATCATGTATCACATTCACGTGATGCTTTTTCAAATGAAACTTGTCAACTTTCACTAATTCTTAAAAAATAATGACTCTCGCCAGATGTAGTGGCTCACGCCTGGAATCCCAGCACTCGGGAGGCAGAGGTAGGAGGATTGCTGAGTTCAAGGCCTGCCTGGGCTATATAGTGAGCTCAGGGCCAGCCTGGACTACAAAGCAAGACCCTGTCTCAAATAATAATAATTAATAATAATAATAATAATAACCGGGTGTGGTGGCTCATGCCTGTAATCCCAGCACTCGGGAGGCAGAGGTAGGAGGATTGCTGAGTTTGAGACTTGCCTGGGCTATATGGTGAGCTCAGGGCCAGCCTGGACTACAAAGTGAGACCCTGTCTCAAAAAAATAATAATAATAATAATGATGATGATGATGATGATGATGGCTCTGCTTGTTCCTCGTGCACTTTTGCCATATGCTTACAAACGTTCCTGGAACAAGAAGGAGCAGGAGCTCTCACCTCAAACAAACTTGAAAATAACTTCTCAGATAAGCTCTCCGTGATCCCCAAGCCAAGCACGAAAACTCACACACTATCAGGCCTTTTGCCGAAACTCTCCTTGTGGTTAATTCCTCTGGAGATTCAAAAATCTACCTTTATGGGGCTACTGTTATTATACCTTTATAGATCACTCTTACAAATAAAAATAAGCATGATATTTGTGGTTGTCAAAGCTTGAATCGCGAAGGGACTGGTTCGGATCAGATGCTTTGATGGCAAATACGATCAAAGAGAAGCCAGGGCAGAGTTAGGGGGACGCAGGCGGAACAGCAAAGCTATGGATACGGGAAAGTGCAGAAAAGATGAGCCGCGCTCATCCCTCCGTGGGCTCACTCGTCAGAGACACACAGTGTGGCGAGCACCGTGTTTGGCACTGGGGGTCTGAAGGCAAAGACGGGGCCCCTTCTTTCAAGGAGAGACCGGACCATAAACAAACAGGAGAAAATAATTTAAATCTATTGTGCACCCTGCATAGCAGTGTGGCAGAGGGGGAAAAAGTTTATTGTTCCAAACAATTTCATCCTTGAAAGCCTTTGTTCATCTGTTTTTCTGTAACCTACTGTAAAATATCACCAGCCCTGGCTATGTAGTGAGTTCAAGACCAGCCTGAAATACATAGTGAGATCCTATCTTAAAAAAAAAAATTATAAAGAAAAAAGAAGGAACATACAATTACAATTTTTTTTTTAATAGGGTCTCGCTTTGTAGTCCAGGCTGGCCCTGAGCTCACTATGAAGCCCAGGCAAGCCTCAAACTCAGCAATCCTCCTGTCTCTGCCTCCCAAGTGCTGGGATTATAGGCGTGAGCCACCGCACCAGGCACTGTGGTATGTGGTACTGATTGCTGGTGGGTGTGAGTCACCACACCCAGCATTTGTTGTATGTGGTTATGGGGATCAAACTCAGGACCTTGCGCTTGCAAGGCAGGCACCGGAACCACTGAGCTAAATCTCCGGCCCTACAATTATAATTTAAAAGTGAGTTCTTAGAGACTCGAGGTGTAGCTCAGTGGTACAGCACTTGCTTACCATGAGCCAGGCCTAGGGTTTGATCCTCAGTAGGAGAGAGAAAGAGAGAAAGACAGACAAGCAGACAGAGACAGACACACAGAGACAGAGAGAAGCAGATCTAGCCATTATTTTCCATGGTCAAGAAGAAAATGCTTATTTACTTCAGATTTCCATAGCCCACTTACCTACCTTAGATTTCCTTTCTCTGAGCTAAACAAGCTGTTTTAATTTCAAGCACAGCTACAAAGTTTTATTTCTCAAAATATGCACTTAATTTAGTTACGTGCTGATTGACTGGACTTTCTCTTTGCCATGTTGGAACCTTCTTTGGGGACAGAAACTATGTACTCACTTTTAGATCTAATGGTCTAAACACAATTCCTGGCACGCAGCAGACAATAGATGCTCATAGAAAAGATGTAAATACAGACGCTTGGATTGTCACTAACAATATTCGATTTTTCCAATGTCCATCCTGTAGACATTTCTCTTGCCTTTATCCTTTTAATAAGAACAAACAGAAGAAGCAGGTTTCCAAATAGCTTACTACACAGTTCGCCAGCATTCCAACAATTTCAAACCCCAAGACTGACCAGGGAATCTCATTCTCAAAAGAGAAAAGAAACCTTCTATTTCCATTCACACCCCAATTGGACACATCTTGAATGCGTTCATCACACTGGACATCTGGGAAATACCTTAGCAAATAACCCATGCACATGACCTTAAAATCCACCTCAGCTGGGCATGATGGGTCACACCTATAATCCCAGCACTCGGGAGGCAGAGACTGGAGGATTGCCGAGTTTGAGGCTTGCCTGAGCTACATAGTGAGCTCACGGCCAGCCTGAACTACAAAGTGAGACTCTGTCTCAAAAATCCATCTCAAATGTTCACATGTACTGTGTACCCTGTGGCTGTCATTGTTGTAAATGGTTTGGAACATGTAAAATATGCTAAACAAGAAACCCAGCCTATACCTAAAGAGGTAGGGGTTGAAAGGTGTCACGAAGCATAGTGAATGTAAAAGCCCCATGAAGAACAGCCTTCTGCTGCATAGATGCCAGGTGTGACAGTAGATGTCAGGAAAAGAGTTGGCAAACTGCTTTAAAACCTTAACCAGGGGGCCGGAAATTTAGCTCAGTGGTTCCAGCGCCTGCCTCTCAAGCGCAAGGTCCTGAGTTCAATCCCGGTAACCACATACAATGCTGGGCGTGGAGACTCACGCCCACCAGCAATCAATACCACGTACCACTGTGCCGGGCGTGGTGGCTCACGCCTGTCATCCCAGCTCTCGGGAGGCAGAGACAGGAGGATTGCTGAGTTTGAGACTTGCCTGTGCTATGTAGTGAGCTCAGAGCCAGCCTGAACTACAATGTGAGAACTTGTCTCAAAAAAAAAAGTTGAGGGGGAAGCCAGGCATAACAGCATCTACCTGTAACTCCAGCCTTCTGGGAGGCTGAGGCAGGAGGATCAAAAACTTATGCCCAGCCTGGGCAATTTAGTGACTTAGAAAGGTCATATCTCAAGATAAAAATAATAATAATTTTTAAAGGGCCCCCCCTATTACCATGAAAAAAAATTAGGAGAAGCTGGGCGTGGTGGCTCACGCCTGTAATCCCAGCACTCGGGAGGCAGAGACAGGAGGATTGCTGAGTTCGAGGCTTGCCTGGGCTACATAGTGAGGTCAGAGCCAGCATGAACTACAAAGCGAGACCCCGTCACAAAAAAAAAAAAAAAAAAAATTAGGAGAAAAGAAAAAAAAACGGTGGAGGAAAATTAATAATTAATTGATACTTAATATACTTAATATAATTAATTATATAATTATATTAATAATTAATATCCCTTTTAAAGATTCTAATTCCACCTGAGCATCGGACTCTCTTGAGCTAGAGGAACCTAAAATAAATAAATTTTAAAATCAAAGGCTACCAAAAATGTGTAGCTAGATTTAGAGCGAAAGATACAGTAGACTGAGCAAATACTCCTCCTCCACAAGATAACAAGTACAGCCAGAAAGACGTTCTGTTAGGGAAACGGCGGAAACCAACAGGGCAGAGCTCTGCGTCTGTGAGGAGCGCAAGGCCCGAACGAGGCGCCCTGAGGCCAGAGCGCGCTGTGAGCGGAATCCGGGCTCCTCAGCGCCGCTGTGGGCCTTTTGCTTCGGATTTTGAGCCGCGGAAGGGCGGGGTCTGTGCACCACCTGGCGGGCCACGCTGAACGAGCCACTTCAGGAAGGGAAAAGAGACAGACGACACACAAAGCGGGTGGAGGGTGAGAGCGGCCGGTCAAGGCCTCATCAGCACCCGCGCTGACTCGGAGCAAACGACTTTCAACCTATAAAGCGAATTTAACCAAATGTTATTCTCATAAGCCAAGGAAAGGTCTTCACGGATACTGAGCGAGATATTTAGAGACAAACGTGCTGTGATATTCACAGTGGGAACCCTGAACGGGGTTGCCTTTCCGCACAAGACCCCACTAGAGTAAGGATTGTTATTAGTCCAGTCATTTTTGAAGTTCACTGTAGTGAATCTGTTACAGATATTCTTATTCCATTATTCTTCAAAACCTGATGGGAAAACATAATGCCTTTAAGAAGTCGCCAACTCATCATTAAAATGTTTTCCATGCTGTTTGACAACTGGTTTCCTTTTTCTTATATTTTCCCTTTTCTAGACCTCAAAATACACTGATGTTTTTCCTCACTAGAAAGGAGATATGAACTGGGCATCATGACACACACCTGGGATATCAGCAGTCAGGAGGCTGAGGTAGGAGGATCACAAGTTCAAGGCTAGCCTAAACTACTTCCTAAAATGGAGACTTGTGTGGAATACATAGTGAGATTCAACCTTAAAAATAAGAAAAGGAAGCCAGGTATGGTGGTTCACACCTGTAATCTCAGCACTCGGAAGGCAGAGGCAGGAGGATGCTGAGTTCGAGGCTTGCCTGGGCTACATCGTGAGCTTAGGGCCAGCCTGAACTACAAAGCGAGACCCTGTCTCAAAAAACTAAAAAACAATTTTTTTAATTTAAAAAAGAAAATGAAACAAAATAAAATAGAAATGGCAAAAAAAATAGAAATGGCATTGAGAAATATCGTGAACCCACTTCAAGAATTTCAAAACCATACTACTCGCCTATTAATTTTAAGTATTTTTCTTCCCAAGACTCTTTTCTTACAACTGATTATTGTCTTTAGAAAGCACCAGCACGCAGGCCCTAAATTTTAATTCGGTCCCCTGTTCTGTCTGGTGATCAATATCCTCTTCAGCTCCTCCTGCTTTCTCAGGCAGCCTTCCCTCTGAGGATATCTATCCCTTTTTCCGTTCACCTTTGTCACCCCCAGTGCGACCTTTAGGACCCGACACCCGTTACTTCCTCCTCCTCTTTCTCATGTAAACGCTCTGGAATCTTCTGTCCTGGGTTTCCAAATCTGTGACTTATCTTTTTAGTCTTATTGACTCCCCCACTAACAAAACATCTCTCCTCCACCAAATTACCCTTAAAAAATATAACATCGGGGCTAGGGATTTAACTCTGTAGTTCTAACACCTGCATCAAAAGTGCAAGGTCCCAAGTTGGATCTCTGATATCAAAAAATGTATATAGAGATACATATGTACACACACATATATGTATATACATATACACACATATACATCTATATGTGTATATACATACACACACGCGCATATATATATATATATATATATATATATATATATATATATATATATATATATATATATATATATATATATTTAAACGTCTACAACTATTGCCCAAAGGCACCTTTGATGAAACTTCCTGCGTGTTAAACCTCCCTCCCGAGCAGTGCCTCGCTCCCGTCCCGCTCCGTGTGCTCGCGGACGCCCTCTGCAGCACGGGGACTGCAGCGCTCTTGGCCTTGGCTGCGCTGCATGTGGACAGCGATAACGACCTTCCGACCTTCCGGTCCTTCCTGGCCGTGGGTAGAATGGATAGCACTTTTTCAATTTCTCCCTTGTCTTCGCTTGAACATACTGGAATCACAACCTCTGACACAGGTAACATCCCTTTTGTAGTGGAAACAAAAGGAGCGTGTAATGAACTGGTTAAGGTCACACTGCACGTTCAGATGATGAAACCCAACGGCAGCTCAGTTCCTTTATTCCCTCTAGCTGGACCTGGTCTCTCAGTAAGACAGTATCGACTGGCAGCTTCCCCAGAGCGGGTCCTTTGGAGCACAGTCCTGGTGCTTTAAGTTCTTCAGGATGGCAAACAACCATTGTGCGGGTCAAGAGAATCTTATGTGAGACAGCAGTGTCCAGGGCTTCAGAGGGGCACTTGGGAGGACCCGATGCACGTGGTGCCAGAGAGACGCACAGTCTCTGCACTCCCGTGAGGCGCTGACCCTTTTCAAACTGTTTACTTCCTAGGGTGACGGGGTATGAATTGTAGTTTTATTTGCCACTTCCCTGCAAAATTCTAAGGTGACAGGAGAGAAGACAGAGGCCATTTTAGTAATTCACCACCATAGATTCTGCTCCAGGGGCATTATAAAATGGGTTTTTAGTTTGGAGGAAGAATAATTAATGCTACATAGGTGTAGTGTCAGCAAATGCTATCTTCTTTCTGAGACACAAATCGTATCACCTTTCCTTGCTCTGAATGGCAAATTATCGCCTCCTTTTCCCTTATTTTGCTTCTGTTCCTGGTTTGTCTTCTCAGAAACAAAATTATTTATAATTTCACTTTAAAAATGACATATACCCGAATTGCCTGCAGAAAATATTTGAAATGTGTGCTTTTCAAGGACCGATCGCATCATTTAATTATGTTGTAGATTTTTTGAAAAGATTCTATTCATCTCAATTATTTTTGCCAATGATGGTAACACTAATTTTACTCTTTCTAAAAATTAAAATAGCAAACAGTTTACATAAGGTGTTGATAATTACCTATATTATTGTGCTGCTGTGACAGATGTTGGCCAAAAAAAAAAAAAAAAGCCTCAAATGCCTACAGCTGTGCACCCCACGACACCCAGCTCGTTCTCAAACAGAAGGCTAACAGATGTTCTGAACTGTCACTTGGCCTAAATGTTTTTAAAGTCTAAGGACCTGCTTTCTAATTCTCCAGGGTCTGGTTCGCTTTCACAGAGGTCCTCAGAGCTCCCATCTGTGACAGTGACTGTGGAAGGCCCTGATAGATCAGCGCTCACGATTTCCTTCTTTCATAAACAGACGTTGTTTCACAGACAGGCTGTGGATCAGGGGAGCCGTGCATACACCTCCTATTTGTGAATTCCTTCCTCACACGTGAGAGTTTGGGGTTCCAAGTGCACAGAGGAAATGGTTTGAGGCAAAGAAAGGGACAAGAGGTCACCCGTTCTTCTTGCTACATTTCATGTTCCCTGGGCATACAATGTTAACAATTTCCAGTGATGATTTCCAAAAGTTGTATATTTTTTTCCTGATGAATAAAAGAATGTCTTGTTATTGTTACGGCATCTTAACAACTCAGCTCGTAACAGTGACTGCCTTGTGCACCCCACGAGGGTGGCAGAAGGAGAAACTAGGCGCCTTCGGAAAGCGCAGAGCACAGCTCCTCTGGCCCCACCCTTCGCTTCCTCTTTCCAAACTCACCTCCAGACCTGCGTTCGGAATTCCTGCCCATGCAGGGAGCAGCCCTACCTTACTTGCGGCTGCTCTTAATTTTAACAAGCTGCATTCCTGTACTACGCTTGCTTAATAGTCTAAACATTCTGTTAACAATCAGGTGCCTGGCCTATCCTGTTTCTCCTCCATTCTGTACAGAAATATAACTCCAAATAGTACATCTTTCTGGGTTTGTTTCTAAATTAGTCCCCACACTTAATTATGAGGATGAGAGGGATGCCTTATTCCTCTTTGTTATAGGCTAAGCTCTCAGTAATCCCAAACAAAAGAGCCAGTTCTGGAAGATATAGGATTTGCTAGCAGGATTATGGTCTCATAGATAATGATGTGCAGTCAGCAGAAGCGAAGCTTTATTTTAATTCAAATAAGCTAGTAAACAAACCACCACCGAGTGTGCCAGTGAAAGTAACTGGCTGTTGTTACCACATGGGCAGCTAAATTATAGAAAATCTATTATACCCTGTTCACCATATGTTTAATTTAATACAAGATACAAATTAAACTATCCATAGTGCCTATTAAAATAACAATGCTTTTTTATATCTGAATGTCTTAAAATAATTTCTACTGACCTTTTAAAGGGCAGTTTTGATACAGGTGATTATCAGGGGGAAAGGTAGTTAACAGAAAGCAAAAAAACTTAATTGCCTTTCTGAGAAAATAAAAATATAAATGCATGCTGGTTTGCAGTTGCTAATAAGGTTAATTAGCAGTCGTGTGTTCTGTCATTGCTGTATTTCCTTCTCATCCTTCGGTTTCTCAGGCTGAGGTTTTAAGACTAATGTTTGTTTTGACCTGTTAGTCTAAACTCACAAAATCATGACCTGACTCGGCCCGGCCCACAAGCACTCACAGAACGGATGGCAGGTGAGATCTATATTGAGAAAATCGAGTGTGAGGTATGGAAAAGACACAGACCGTTATAGTCCTGCCTCCAATCTGTCGCTCCACAGTGAGAAGAGTCTAAGGAGAGCCGGAATTCGGGCTGCCTTTAGGAAGAGAAAAAGACAAGAACTCTTCACACTGTTCACAAGCAGTGTCTTTACAGACTCACCAAAGCAGTCAAGGTGCAGAGTCCGGCTCCATTTGAAACCCAGATCTACCATCTCAATGCCATGAAACCATCCATGTTTAAGTAGCTGGATCTCCTCTTACTTTGTGGGAAAAAAAAATAGGGTCAGGAGGTGTGATAATTCCAACTTTATAGGATTTTTTTTTTTTTTTGAGACAGGGTCTCGCTTTGTAGTTCAGGCTGGCTCTGAGCTCACAATGTAGCCTAGGCAAGCCTCGAACTCAGCAATCCTCCTGTCTCTGCCTCCCGAGTGCCGGGATTATAGGCGTGAACCACCACGCCCGGCACTGTGGTATGTGGTACTGATGGCTGGTGGACATGAGTCTCCACGCCCAGCATTGTGTGTGGTTACCGGGGATCAAACTCAGGACCTTGCGCTTGCGAGGCAGGCGCCGGAACCACTGAGGTAACCCTCCAGCCCTACCTTATAGGATTATTATGAGAAGTAAAAAAAGAAAAAAAAGTAAGAGAAAGTAATTGGTACACAAGAGGTAGTCCCTTGAGGGCTGCCCCTTTCTCTTTCACGCTTAAGCAAACAGGATGTTCCTCTTCCTCCAAGGACAAAAGGAAAGAGTTGCAAAGAACTGGAAGTGGGGGTATAAATAGAAATCCTCCCAGAAGTCAGTTTCCCTGGGTCATTAACTCCTTCCACACAAATCCCAAAATGACACTCTATTTTCTACTCAAAATTTTCCATAATGCTTGCACTCTAAGAATTTTCCAGTAAACCTCTCACACTAACTGCCTACCTTTAAGCCTACGCAGTAGAGAAAGAAAAGCACTCGCCACCTCTTTGGGCGCCTTCTCA
>PVIC010054927.1:0-11375 GCA_004025085.1 Thryonomys swinderianus | reverse complement strand
AACGAGGCTTTCTGGCTCTCAGGCGGGGCCCACAGTACTGTGTCTCATTTCTTTAAAATGCAACAAGAGCTAAACACAGAATCACCATATAAGACAGCTACTCTCCCTCTGGATCTGTGCCCAAATGAAATAAAATCAGAGTCTGGAGGAGCTATGTGTGCAGTCATTCTCCCAGCCACAATGCTCATGAAGCCAAAAGGTAGACATCGTCCAAATATTCACCAAGTCAAGAAGAGATAGACAAAATACGGTGTATCAGAAGGTGGAATATTATTCCAACCTAGAAGGAAGGAAGTGGTGATGAGTGCTGAAATAAGGAAGAACCTTGGAGACATGACGGTAAGTGAAGGAAACTGGACACAGAAGGAAGACAAAGCATCTGTCAGAGGAGACAGATGCCTGGAGGAGGAAGTGGGGTAGGAGTTGCTGGGGTCAGGGGAAGGCAGGGGGTGGTTAGCGTTTAATGGGCAGAGAGCTCACATGCAGGGTGATGAAAAACATCTGGAAGCAGACAGTGATGGCAGCTGTACTACACTGTGAATGTATTTAATGACCCTGGATTGTTTACTTAAAAATTGTTAAAGTTGCCAGGCGTGGTGGCTCACGCCTATAATCCCAGCACTCGGGAGGCAGAGACAGGAGGATTGCTGAGTTCGAGGCTTGCCTGGGCTCCATAGTGAGCTGAGGGCCAGCCTGAACTACAAAGCGAGACCATGTCTCAAAAAAAAAAAAAATTGTGAAAGTCGTGCAATGAGTATCTTGCACAAAAGAAGTATAAGAACTAAAAATAAATACTTCTAATAAATGGGGGAGAAGGGTCTCTCTAAAAATTTGATTCCATTCAAATTCAAGAAAGTCAAATTCAAAATTTCAACTTGTTCTTTATTCTGAGGGTAGGTGTTCTCCATAACAAAACCCCTTGAAGAGCCATTCAGACCCCAAAACAGGCCTGCCTTCTAGTAGATGTTCAGTCACTATGCAAAGAATAATTTTTTTCTTCAAAGGAAGCCTCCAAGAGAAGACCAGGATGAGAGTGGAGAGCTAATGCCTCTCCTCCCAGAACTCTGGGAAGCACTTTAGAGACTTAGTGAGACCCTGTTTTAAAATGAAATATAAAAAACAGGCGGCGGATATAGCTCAGTATGAAGACCTGGGTTAAACCTCCAGTACCACAGTAAGTAAATTAGTAGAAGAGAGAGAAAGAAAGAGGGAGGAGGCCAGGGATTTAGCTCAGGGGCACCACCGCTTGCCTTGCAAATAAATGTAAGGTCATGAGTTTGATCCCTGGTTCTGCAAAGAAGAAAGGCAAGGCAAGGAAGAAGAGGAACTTCCAGACAGAGATGTATAAGTCAGAGCTTGGGATACTACAGCTTACCAATGCCAAGGGACTCCCAGGCAGCAGAGTGAGGACTCTGGGTGCCTCATTTTATTAAAGGTAGAATTTTTTGTTTGTTTATTTTTTGTTTATTTTTTGCGGTACCAGGGATCAAATTCATGACCTTGCACTTGGCAAGGCAGGTAGCAACTCCACCGAGCTAAATCTCTGGCCCTGAGAACCCCATCTTATGTAAAGTCAGGGCACAGGCCATGCAGTGTTCATATTGAAAAGAAAACAGTGAGACTTGCAGACATCCCCAACTCCGAGCACATGCACACACGCTGCACACACAGCCTGCTTCCTTCCCTGAAGTTTCCACCTCCACACATCTAACTGACCAGTTTGAAAATGTTCTGAAAGCAACTGTATCTATGATAAACATGTATAGACTTATTTCCTTGTTATTATTCCCTAAATAATTCAGGGTAAAACTATTTGCATAGCCGTTGCCTTGTACTGGGTATCATAAGAAGTCTAGGGAAGATTTAAAGTACACAGGCAAATGTGTGTAGATTATATGCAAATCCCATAACATTTTACAAAACAGGCGAGCTTTAAGGATTTGAGCATTTGCAGGAGGTGGGGCTGGAGCCAATGCCCTCAGATAGTGCAGGTGCTGGTGACTCTGTGTGTGTGTGTGTGTGTGTGTGTGTGTGTGTGTGTGTGTGACTTTCTAGAGCAATCGTGTTCTTTGATTTTCTTCTGAAGAACTGCATAGTGCATGAAATTCTCCCCCCAGCACGTATTCATGGGATTTCCTGCCTTTAACCTACCACAATTTGTAATCACCACTACTTGTTAAAGATTGAGAAATGGGGGCCGGAGGGTTAGCTCAGTGGTTCCGGCGCCTGCCTCACAAGCGCAAGGTTCTGAGTTCGATCCCCAGTAACCACATATGATGCTGGGCGTGGAGACTCACGCCCACCAGCAATCAACACCGCATACCACAATGCCGGGCGTGGTGGCTCACACTGTAATCCCGGTACTCAGGAGACAGAGGCAGGAGGATTGCTGAATTCGCGGCGGCTTGCCTGGGCTACATAGTGAGCTCAGAGCCAGCCTGAACTACAAAGCGAGACCCTGTCTCAAAAAAAAGAAAAAAAGATTGAGAAATGATCTATCCTTGCACCAACAAAATAGAGTGGGTTCTACAGAGCACTTGCTTCTCTCTCCTCAGGTTTTATTCAAATATTATTCAGCATATTTAAAAGATCGAGGTCAACTGTTACTTTTGTAACATCAGTTAGCTCCAGCTAACGGTGACAGAACAACCACACAGGTTCCTGCTCCTAGAACTACCTGGAAAGGTAATTCTTGTGCAAGTGCAGTCCCGTGGGCTCTCATCCTAAGAGAGTCGTACAATATTTAAGAAGTCCCAGGTGGCCCAGGAGCTCACATTGTAGCAATCTAAAGCTTCGTGTCTGTAGGATATGGGAAGTTGCATGTCTTTTGGCCCTATTTGGGAAAAGGTATCCTGCAGAGACTGCATTTTCAGCAGTTTCCCAAAGTAATGCCTAAGCACACCCCAGTAAGACTCTGGATACAGGACAGAAGACTGAAGAGGAAGTGAAGCCATATCAGAATAAACCTCCTTCCAAAACCAACCAGTTTGGGCAAACTCAGATGTTAGGAGCTGAACTGGGCCCCCAAAGTCGCGCACATGGAAGCCCCAACTCTCTGTACCTGAGAATATGGCTCCGTTTAGAAATAAGGCCTTTAAAAAGTGATTAACCTCAAGTGAGCTCAGTGAGGTGTCTCTAATCCAGTCTTGCCGGTGTCCTCACAGAAAAGGAAATTTGGACAGTAAGAGCAGGTGCGGGGACACGGGGAGAGGCCAGAGGAGACACGATGAGTAGCCTGCTAGCTGAAAGACGAGGGAAGAGAAATGAAAGCCAGACGCCCCGATCTAGATTCGCACTGTCCAGCACCGCACAATGCTTGTCCCCAGCCCGGGGGACCTCACGGCAGCAGCCCTGGCTGACGAACCCGAGGCCGCAGCTCTGTCCCGTCAGGGTCGGCTCCCCTCGTGCGGAGGGTCTGAAACGTGTCCCCCGCGACGCTCCTCAGCGTCCCACCCAGGATGCCAGAAATCAGGGTCGCGCGAGGCACCCATGTTCCTTCCCGGGCAAACTGCCGAGAGACTCGCGATCGCTCCGCCAGCAACTGAGACGATTCAGATTGTCCGTTACGACCTGCCGGCATCCCCGGCCTGCTGTGAACGAGGGGACGGCACAGGTCCTGGTCCTGGGTGTGAGGAGCCGGGTCAGTTCACCGCGTGGATTCCTCCTCCAGTGTTCCCTGGAGGCGCTGTCCGGCCCCAAACCCACTAGGAGGTGGGGCTGGGAGATTTATTAGAAGTTTTATCGCCAGTGCTAAGAGCTGTAATCCTTTTCTACTTATTTAGAAATATTCTGCTGCACTTGAGCCAAGTCTGACAACATTCTGGCAGGTATTATGCAAGCAGTTGAAAGATATTAGCTTAATTAGATTAATTGCCTGCAATGCTTGTCCAGAGAATTGCTATAGCCTTATTTCCCTTCTCCTCGCAGCTATTTCCTGCCGGCGTGGGTGATGCATCGGAGACGACGTCAGGGTCCCGAGCCTGCGGCACAGGCTTTTGCTGAGAACTCTGCAGACATCTGCCTGGGCCCCTTTCCCCCCTGCACACCGCCAGGCTCCCGGGGCCCCTTCAAGGGAGCCAGCGTCCCCACAGAGGGAGAAATGGGGCTTGGGGAGAGGACGGTGCGTGAAGGATGGATGTATAGGTGTGTAGACCAAAGGGGACAAGGCACTAAAATGGGGGGCAGAAGAGAAAGAGATATTTAAAGATGTTACGTATCGAATTATGGAATTCTGCCCCCTGCAGTTCCACTAAATCTTCGCTCCTAACATTCTTATGGTTTAGATCTAGTTGGCCCCCAAAAATCTCCTGTACGCCTAGGTGGGGCTTTTGACAGGTGGCCGGATCGTGGGGGCCTAAGCAGACTGCTGAGCGGAGGCGGGCCCCGGGGGCGTGGCCTGGAAGTGAGCGGCTCCCTGCAGAGCTCCTCCCTCTCTCCCTGCATCCTGGCCACCTCCAGGCGAGCAGCTTTTCCTGCCTGCGTCCTCGCTGCTCCGGGCTGCCTTGGGTCCCGCAGACTGCGGGCTGAAAACGTGAGAAAGTGACGGAGAGACGTGAACAGGACCTGATTCCAAGACAGGGCCTTCGCGGGTGGAATCAAGTTACAATGTTGGCATTAGGGTTGCTCCCGCCCAGGAGCGGGGTCCTTACAAGAGGAGGTAGAGATTGGGCTGAAGCTGCCAAAAGCCAAGGGGCCCCGGGGCTGCCCGAGCTGGAGGGGCCGGGAAGGGTCCTGCCAGTCTGCAGAGGGGGCCCGGACCTCGCAGCCTCTTTGTGACAGGCTTCAAGTGTCCAGGACTGAGAGAGAATAGCTGTAGTCGTAGTTTCTGGCCCTTTGTTATGACAACCTTGGCAAACCACGCGAGAAAAGAGTGTGAAAAGCTATAGAAAGTGCACTTTTATACTTCTATGGAGGCACTTGGGAAATACGTCTGAATTCATAAACTAGCGTGACAATTACTGCTACGTCTGTAATAAGCAAAATAGGAGAGGAAATAAAGTGCAGTCCTGCATCACTTCATTTTTATTTCTCGCTTTTTGGCTAGCTCAGTACCTTAAGGAAAAACAGGCACTTAACCAATGTGTTGAACTAATTAATTCATTTCCATCATTAGCTAACATTTATTAATGGATCAGGGTGCACAGTCCAGCAGTGAGGTAGTTTGTTACTTGGAACTGGAACAGCTATTGGTCTGAAAACAGAAACCAGGCACCTCATCGTGGATGTTTTGTGTCCTTGTGATGCGTAAAGAGAACGATGAGCTATAGAAGACCACGGAAGAAAGCGAGAGCTAGAGCAAAAGAGAAGGGGAGAGAAAGGAAGAGGAAGGAACGCTGTTCCCACTGCGAATGTCGAAGTGCAGCTCAGGCGAGGTTCTGGACGGAGATGGCTTCTGTCAGCACAAAGCTCTTACAGCGAGAGCAGACTTTGCAGGAGAGGACACCACAACAAGCTCGTGCCCCACGACGCTCTGTTTCCGGGTGTAGAATGTTTTCAGGGTAGAAAGATACTTTTAATGTGACCAGAGAAGGCGTTTGTCTAGTTCGACTCCTGAAAGGAAGAGAAGCACACAAAGGAGGGAGGAGGGCAGGGGAGGGGGGGAGGGAGGATGAGAGGCCGGCAAGGGGGAGAGGGGGTGGGGCGAACGCAGTGTCTGGGCAGCTGCTCCGGTCCTGTGCGGTTCTATTACCTTTCACCAGCTGTGGACTCGCTTGCTGCCGCCGAGCGCCGCCCGGTGCTTCTCAAGGCCGATGGCTGGGCTCGAAGGGGCACGTCCCCAGGACGAGCCTCCTAACAGGGAGGACACGGAGGCTGGGGCCTCAAAGAAACTGACGCTGATTAATTTCCATGCAGCCCAGATTCAAGGGGAGGGAAAATAGCTTCTGTCTTCTGATGAGAATGAATGAACCGGTTGCCATTTGTAATTAACCACAGGCAGCTGATGGAGCTTTGAAAACATAGAATTCTTCAGTGCCTGTTGAAAATTATTTGCTTTGTTTCGATATAAACTTATCACCAGTGATGTTCGGGAGTGTACATTGTTTATTAGAACTCTGTGTGGGTGGAATACTTTTAAATCCTAATGAATATTGACATCTACCTCCGATTTAATGTGACGTAAAAGAGAAACAGCAGGAAGAGACTCAGAAAAATAAAGACAGGGAGGACAGCGCGAATGCATGGACCCAACGGGGAAGTCAATGCATCCCCTGACATTAATAAATATATAAAGGTATAATAGCATGAGCATAAGTTACAGAAGTAGTCATCATAAATAATAAAATGGAAATCTCTAAAATAAAGGATCCTAGAGAACAGAACTGGTCACTGGGGTGGTAGATAAGACTCCTGAATGTAAATTTTATAAGGTTTTACTTGTAAGATTTTTAAAAAATAAAACTGGCAAAGATTAAATATAGTAAGAAAAATCTGCTTGGGCAAGGTATTAAGAAATGGTCTTCTATTGAGTTGAATAAAGCATAAGGGCATACTTTCTTAGAAATATTTTGCAAATGCTTACATAGTTACACAGCAATACCACTTCAAAGAATTTACCTTAAAATAATTTCAAAAAATGTGAAAAATCCAGGCACAAAGATGTTCTGCACTGTTTATAACATTGTAAAATCAGAAATAACCTAAGTGGTCTTTGATAGGGAATTAAGTTAATGATAGTGCAGAACACACAATCACTTCCAACCATTTTAAGTGATTTCTAGACCGATATGTATTAAAATGAAAATATGACCATGCTAGATTACTAATTATGCTGACTGCAGAACATGTATGAGTAAATACACACGCTATACTGCACATGTAGACTCACATGTTATCTATGTGCACTAATGCGGTCATTACTGAGAGGTAGCATTGTTGGTGCTTTCTGTATTTTTCCATTCCATTTAAATATTCTGTGATAGCATGTTATTATTGAAAGCTTCTATGGTTTGGATCTGGGATGTCTGCCAAAGGCCCATGCGAGTTCATGGTGGCACCGCTGGGAGATAGTAAAACCGTTCAAAGGAGGCACCCAGCACAAGGTCTTCAGGTCTACGAGGAGATGTCCTGGAAACGGACTATGAGACACGAGCCTCTTCATTTCTCTTTCTTTCACTTCTTTGCCATGAGGGAAATAGCTCATACATCTGTACATATCTACAGATAGATGCATGCATAGATATATAGCTACATAAACAGATACATGGACAGAGATGTACATAAATAGATGCTGTACATTGCATTAGCCAATTTCCCTTCCCTCAGACAAAATACAACACCCCTTATTTGCAACTTAAGGAGCTTTAATTTGGCTCATGGTTCAAGGGATTCAGTCCATTCTTCACAGCTCCAAAGCAGAAACTTTATGGTCAAAAAGCACAACAGTGGAGAGCTGCTCACCTTCTGGCAGCCAGAAAGCAGAGACAGAGAGAGAGAGACAGACAGACAGACAGACAGACAGACAGAGACAGAGAGACAGAGACAGAGAGAGAGGAGCCACCAAGAGAGATACATCCTCCAAACGCATGCCCCATTGACACACCATTCCATAACTAAATCTCCTAACAGCGCATTTAGTTATGAGTTGAACCAGTGGATCAGTCTGCTGATGAGTGCAGTATCCCAGGATCCAATAACTTCAAAAACTACCGCCTCTGAACACATGAATCTTTGGAGGACATACTAGCTATAAACTATAATACACTCAGAGAGAAGTGCACAGATTCATAGATCTTTAAGTATGTACATACATACTCACTTGAGCCCCAGGTGGCCTTTACTGTCAGTGGGTTCTGCTGGGTTAAGACCATCTTAATGAATGAGAAAGTCAGGTGATATGATACCTCAGTGGTGAAAGGGTAGGAGATGGGTCTCAATCTCTTTCCCTCTCAAAGTTACTCACCTTCTAATTCAATAGCTATTTATACTGACCAGGATTTCTGAAACAAACTCAAGGCCCAAAACCTCCTATTAAATTGCCATAAAACCCTCTGTCGGGTTCTGGATCCTTACCCATCTAACACTTGTGTTGAGAAGAGCTGACACCTTACCTCCTGAGCGCCCCGGAATCTACCCAAAGAGACTTGGGACAAAGATAAACCTACACAAGTACTGGGCACTTCTCTGTTCGGAAATCCTAAATTCTTCCCAATTAGACATCCTATTAAGATTAGTTCCCATTTAAACAGAAAAGGTGCTAGAAAGGAAGTTGCCTACCTAACTTAAAATTCTCTCCACTCTTCCGAATATGAGCTCATCTTAATAACTCCAACCACATGGTACACTCTTGAGAAGGTTCCTGAAAATGAGTTCTTCGCAAATAGTGACGTCAATGAGACACCTGCCCTGTCTTTAAGTCTTTTGTTCATCAAATTTGAGTGTTTTTATTCGTTCCTTACCTTAAACAATATTGTTATTAGAAAGTTTGTCTTTGCTTTGTGCTATATATTAAATATAAAGCAACCCCCAGCTAGACAGCCAACAGGAAACATCAGTAAAAGAGAGACTAGAAGAACAAATATGATCGTATCTGCAAGAAGGGTTTTAGGTCAGTGCTGCAGTGCATATCTGTAATCTCAGCTGCTTGGGAGCTGAGTAGAAGGATTGTAAATTCAAAGCTAGCCTGGGCCACTTAGCAAAATGCTTCTCAACAAACTGACAACCATTTGGGGGTTCTGTTTCATAGTACTTTAACCTACAATTGTGCCATTGCTGATATATAAAACATTCCCAAAAGACTCCTTCTTTTTTTTTTTTTTTTTTTGAGACAGGGTCTCGTTTGTAGTTCAGGCTGGCCCTGAGCTCATTATGTAGCCCAGGCAAGCCTGGAACTCAGCAATCCTCCTGCCTCTGCCTCCTGAGTGCTGGGATTACAGGCGTGAGCCACCACGCCCGGCCCTGTGGTACATGGTATTGACAGTTGGTGGGCGTGAGTCACCACGCCCAGCATTGTATGTGGTTACCAGGATCGAACTCAGGGCTTTGCGCTTGCGAGGCAGGCGCAGGAACCATTGAGCTAAATCTCTGGCCCAAGACTTCCTCTTTAAGAGGTCTAAAGAGGGACAGAATGACTAATTGCTGGAAAGTTAAGTTTCTTTTCTCTGTTGAAAAGACTACAGTTAACTCAGGGTGTTGGAATTCAAGGTCACAAAATGTCAACTATAGGCCAGTAAAAGAGAAGGAAGAGTAAAGCAGTTCTCTTTAGGGCTGTTTCAATATTTTTCTAACTACTATTGTAACCCAAGAAGAACAAAAACAGCTCGTCTTGCCAGGGCTTTATGTTCTCTATTGACAATGTTTTCCTTATGACAATGATGAATCAATATAATTTTTGGGTTCTCATGAAAAGTTAACAGGGTTGAAAGTGACAGCCTTGAGAAAAGTGGCCTGCTTTAGAAATTGGCAATGCTTTTCTCCTTTGTTAGATACAGAGCAGCAACAACCCAGAAAGAGGTCATAGCTCAAGGTTTCTGAGCAAGAAGAACAGCTGGAGATGTGCCAGGACCCCCGCGTCTGTGGCCACAGATTCCAACAGGGCCCAAAGGATCCGTTCTTAGCATAGGTGTCTGGCACTTGTGCAGACCCACTGTGAAGTCATATGAAGGTGAAGTTCATGCCTCCTCCTTGATGGCCAGAGACCACTCTGTCCCCCTGCAGCCCGAGTTCCTGTCACCCAGAATGGGGACAGCTGCAAGAGTGTCCTCCTGATGTCCCTCTTGTTTAGGTTGGGCATAGTGACTGTGTCTGGGAATCTTTTTCTGACTTCCCAGTTGACACATCAAATGTTATCTTACTGCTGGAGTCTGAGAGCCTAATGGTCTCACAAGGCAAAATCCCCATTCCTCAGCTAATTGTCCTACAATCTGGGAAAGAATGAAAAGGTGGAGCTGAGTCAAAGCCGAAGACCCACCAAATGGAAAAAAGTCAGATCTTCCCAGGGACAGAAGGAAAAACTCAAAAAAGGAAAGGAATATAAAGCCTAGACTTGTTAGAAATATGGCAGAAGTAGACTGCCAGACTGTAAAATTCTTGGCAGGGAGAAGCTCAGGAGATCAACTTCTCAGCCTGATGTCTATAGGGCTAAGCTAATTTTCTAAAAATAACTGTGTCACTGGTTGGTACAATCAGGGTTTTGGCCTTTATTTCTGGGGTGAGCCAAGGTTCAGAGGGCCTCTGGGTACAAGGCAAAGGTCCGCCAAGGTCCCACAAAGGGCAGCCTCACCAGTACATCATGTCACGGATAATCACATGGTCATCTCTACTCTGCCAGCCACTGGGTCTTGCCCTGTGAGACCCATTCCTCCCTAATTGCCCTTACAATGGAGGGCTTTCCGTGTGAAATTAGACGAGGCCATCCTGGAATAATATGGGCCCTAAATCCAATGATTGGTATCTTTATACAAAGAAAGACATGGAAACCAATGGTGGTAGAGGGAGGGACTCTCGGTGATAACAGAGCAGAGGGCACAATGACACCCACGAGTCTGCAACTACTGGAAGCTAAGGTGCCAGGAGCTTAGCCTCCCTCCAGGCCTCCAGGGGAAGCCAATCTTGCTGACACCTTGATCTTGGGTTCTGGGCCTCTTGAGAGAACGTATGTCTGGTACTGTACACCAGCCAGTTTGCTGTGACCTGATACTGCAGCTCTGATACACTAGGCAGTGTTTAATGGGCTCGCCCAAGTGCTAGGAGGTTTTTATTTTTAGAAGACTGTGTTTTTTCTGCTTACTACTGTGGACAAGTGCCCAGCCTCCATGAAGTTACATATTAATTTGTATACCTCATCCAGTAAAGATCCAAGAATGGTCTATGTAGTAAAAAAGAAAACCCCAAATCTTGTGATTTTAGTGCCCTGATCCCCATCACTCAATTCTGTTTCAAACTCACCAAACATGAGTATCTTTTCTGGTGGCAGAAATTCTTATTCCTATAACATTCACTCATTTACCTCCTTACAGTTTCTTCATCAGAAAGTTGAATCAAATTTTTAACACTTCATTCTATATATGTATAGGAGTCATGTTTTTAATTTTTTAAAATTTATGTACACAGGGCCAGAGATTTAGCTCAGTGGTTCCAGCACCTACCTACCTACTAAGCACAAGGTCCCTGGTTCAGTCCCCAGTAACCACATACAACAATACCAGAGGTGTGATGATTTATACCCAGCAGCAATCAGTACCACATACCACAATGCCGGGCATGGTGGCTAATGCCTGTAATCTCATTTGGGAGGCAGAGGCAGGAGGATTGCTGTGAGTTCTAGGCTTGCATGGGCTACATAGTGAACTCAGGGCCAGGCTGAACTACAAAGTGAGACCCTGTCTCAAAGAAAGGAAAAAGTTATACACACAAATTAGGTGTGGTGGCTCACACCT
>PVIC010054926.1:0-11390 GCA_004025085.1 Thryonomys swinderianus | reverse complement strand
AGTACACTCCCACTCAGATTCTGAAAATCAGTTTGTAGCTACACTGTGTGAATTCAAGCCTTTGCTTGGAGAGGTTAAGCCCATGATATCCCAGCTACTTCCTTTCACTTCCTTGGGTATTGCTAGAAAATACAGGTATCTGGCAATTAGTTATGATCCAAAACTTATATGTGGAAAAGAGGCATTTCCCTCCTCCGTCTGCAGGCTCTGATTATAGAAACACACATAGCAATGTGCAAGGACACATTTCAAAAATGGGATTATGACCTCATAATTGGACTTTCCCTAACGCAGACAAAGGTACTCAAAAGGAACAAAGTCTTGGGGCCGGAGAGTTAGCTCAGTGGTTCAGGCGCCTGCCTCGCAAGCGTAAGGAACTGAGTTCGAGCCCCGGTTACCACATATAATGCTGGGCGTGGTGGCTCACGCCTGTATTCCCAGCACTCGGAAGGCAGAGAGAGGAGGATTGCTGAGTTCGTGGCGGCTTGCCTGGGTACCATAGTGAGCTAAGGGCCAGGCTGAACTACAGCGTGAGACCCTGTCTCCAAAGTGAAAAAAAAAAATTAGGAACAATGTCTTGCCTCCTTTTATAAACAGCAAAGAGAAAGGTGGTAGTAATTTCCACTTCGTTCATGAAATTGACTTCACAAGAAGCAGGTCTGAGTTCCAGATGTTTCTCTTTGAGAGTGTAATCTATGAATAGCACTGCATCTGCCATTCGATTGAATAAAGCTTGTGGTCAATGGGAGATATATACACGTGGAATAGCACTCCCAGTCTTGGATTTAGGAAGGACGCAGTGTGCTTGTCTTCATTCATATTCTAACCATAAGAACATTACTACTGGTTCTTCAACATGTGCCCTTACAAAGACTGCAGGAATTCAATAATAAGGCAGATTTCTCCTCAGGCATAGGGAACATGGATATTCAATCTGTTAATACACTTGAAAATAATTAACATAGTGAACAGGGTGTGTAGTCCCACTCAGATTCTGAAAAACAGTTTATTCAAGACGGTGTGAATTCCAGCTTTTGCATGAGGGGAATCAGCCCATGATATCCCAGCCACTCCATTTAATTTGCCTGGATGTTGCTAGAAAATAGAGGCATCTGGCAATTAGGTGTGATCCAAACTTTTCTTGTGGAAAACAGGCATTTTCCACCTTCATCTTCAGGCTCTAATGGTCCAAAATCACATAGCAGTGTGGAAGGACTCATTTCTGCAATGGAATTATGACGTCATAATTGTTCTTTCACTACCGCAGACAAAGGTACTCTAAAGGAACAAACGCTTGTCTCCTGGCGGTGAACGACAAAGAGAAGGGTGGAAGTAATTTCCCCTCCGATACTGAAACTGACTTCACCAAAAGCAGGTTTCACTTCCATGTGTTTTGATTTGGCTGAGTCATCTACGAATATGATGACAGCTGCCATTCGCTTGAATGGAACTTGTGGTCAAAGGAGATATCCACCCGTGCAATAGCACTCAGACTACAGAGTTTTCCGAAGGAGGCAGTGTGCTTTTCTCCACTCAGATTCTAACAATTAGAATATTACGTCAGTTTCTGCATTTTTTGTGCCTCAAGTGAGTGCAGGATTTTAATATGAAGCCACTGTTCTTCCTTGGCACAGGGAACAAAGAGAATCAATTAGTTCTTACACTTGCAAATATGGCACAGAGTGAGCAGCGAGTACAGTACCACTCAGATTCTCAAAACCAGTTTATAGCAACACGGTGTGAATTCCAGCTTTTGCTTGGGGAGATTAAGTACGGGGAATCCCAGATTCTCCACTTCAATTGCTAATATTTGGCTAGAAAACAGAAGCATGTTGGAATTAGGTGTTATCCAAGAAATTGATGTGGAAAACAGGCATTTTCCACCTCTGTCTTCAGGCTCTAATGGTCCCAACACTCCGAGCACTGAGCCAGGACTCGTTCCTACACTGCGATTGTGACGTAATAATAGGACTTTCATTACCTCTCACAAAGGTAGTCTAAAGGAACAAACTCTTGTGTTTTGCAGTACCTGGCTAAGAGCAGGAACGTGCTGATTTCCTCTCCGTTCCTGAAACTGACTTCACCAAAAGCAGGTGTGAGTTCCAGGTGTTTCTCTTTGAGGGAGTAATCTATGAATATCACTCCAGCTGCCATTCCCTTGAATGGAGCTTGTGGTCAAAAGGAGATATCCACCCTTGGAAGAGCACTCCTAGTCTTTACTTTTATGAAGGATGCAGTGTGCTTTTCTTCATTCACATTCTAAGAATAAGAACATTACCACTGTTTCTCCACCGTGTGCCCGTACAAAGAGTGTGGGATTTCCATAATAAGGCAGAGTTCTCCTCAGGCACATGGAACATGGAGAATCAATCTGACCCTACGCTTGAAAATAATTTAGAGAGTGAGGAGGGAGTACACTCCCACTCAGATTCTGAAAATCTGTTTGTAGCTACACTGTGTGAATTCAAGTCTTTGCTTGGAGAGGTTAAGCCCCTGATATCCCAGCTACTTCCTTTCACTTCCTTGGGTATTGCTAGAAAATACAGGTATCTGGCAATTAGGTGTGATCCAAAACTTTCATGTGGAATACAGGCATTTCCCACCTCTGTCTGCAGGCTCTAACGATAGAAACTCACATGGCAATGTGCAAGGACAAGTTTCAACAATCGGATTATGACCTCATATTTGGACTTTCCCTAACGCAGACAAAGGTACTCAAAAGGAAAAAAGTCTTCGGGCCGGAGGGTTAGCTCAGTGGTTCCGGCGCCTGCCATGCAAGCGTAAGGACCTGAGTTCGATCCCCAGTTAACACATATAATGCTTGGCGTGGTGGCTCACGCCTGTAATCCCAGCACTCAGGAGGCAGAGACAGGAGGATTGCTGAGTTGGTGGCGCCTTCCCAGGGCACCATAGCGAGCTCAGGGCCAGCCTCAACTACAAAGCGAGACCCTATCTCCAAAAACAAACAAACAAACAAAAAAATAGGAACAAAGTCTTGCCTCCTGGCCTAAACGGCAAAGAGAAAGGTGGTAGTAATTTCCACTCCGTTCATGAAACTGACTTCACAAGAAGCAGTTCTGAGTTGCAGATGTTTCTCTTTGAGGGTGTAATCTGTGAATATCACTGCATCTGCCATTCACCTGAATATAGCTTGTGGTCAAAAGTAGATAGCCACCCGTGGAATAACACTCTTGTCTTGAGATTTATGAAGGACGCAGTGTGCTTTTCTTCCTTCATATTCTAACCATAAGAACATTACCACTGTTTCTCCAACGTGTGCCCTTACAAAGAGTGCAGGAATTGAATAATAAGCCAGATTTCTCCTCAGGCACAGGGAACATGGATATTCAATCTGTTAATACACTTGAAAATAATTCACATAATGAACAGTGTGTGTACTCGCACTCAGATTCTGAAAAACAGTTTATTCAACACGGTGTGAATTCTAGCTATTGCTTGATCGGATTCAGCCCATGATATCGCAGCCACTCCATTTAACTTGCTAGGATGTTGCTAGAAAAGAGAGGCGTCTGGCATTTAGGTGTGATCCAAACTTTTCTTGTGGAAAACAGGCATTTTCCACCTTCATCTTCAGGCTCTAATGTTCCAAAAAAACACAGAGCTGTGTGGAAGGGCTCATTTTGGCAATGGAATTATGACGGCATAGTTGTTCTTTCACTACCGCAGACAAAGGTACTCTAAAGGAACAAACGATTGTCTCCTGGCGGTGAACGACAAAGAGAAGGGTGGAAGTAATTTCCCCTCCGATACTGAAACTGACTTCACCAAAAGCAGGTCTCACATCCAGGTGTTTTGACTTGACGGAGTCATCTACGAATATGATGCCAGCTGCCATTCGCTTGAATGGAACTTGTGGTCAAAGGAGATATCCACCCGTGCAATACCACTCCTACTACAGAGATTTCCGAAGGAGGCAGTGTGCTTTTCTCCACTAAGATTCTAACAATTAGAACTTTACGTCAGTTTCTGCATTTTTTGTGCGTTAAGTGAGTGCAGGATTTTAATAAGAAGCGACCGTTCTTCCCTGGCACAGGGAACAAGGAGAATGAATTTGTTCTTACCCTTGCAAATAAGGCACAGAGTGAGCAGAGAGTACAGTACCACTCAGATTGTCAAAACCAGTTTATAGCAACACGGGTGAATTCCAGCTTTTGCTTGGGGAGATTAAGCACGGGGAATCCCAGATTCTCCACTTCAATTGCTAATATTTGGCTAGAAAAGAGAGGCATGTTGGAATTAGGTGTTATCCAAGAAACTGATGTGCAAAACAGGCATTTTCCACCTCTGTCTTCAGGCTCTAAAGGTCCCAACACCCCAAGCACTGCGCCAGGACTCGTTTCTACAATGCGATTGTGACGTAATAATAGGACTTTCACTACCTCTCCCAAAGGTAGTCTAAAGGAACCAACTCTTGCGTTTTGCAGTACATGGCTAAGAGCAGGAACGTGCTGATTTCCCCACCCTTCCTGAAACTGACTTCACCAAAAGCAGGTGTGAGTTCCAGGTGTTTCTCTTTGAGGGAGTAATCTATGAATATCACTCCAGCAGCCATTCCCTTGAATGGAGCTTGTGGTCAAAAGGAGATATCCATCCTTGGAAGAGCACTCCTAGTCTTTACTTTTATGAAGGACGCAGTGTGCTTTTCTTGATTCACATTCTAAGAATAAGAACATTACCACTGTTTCTCCACCGTGTGCCCGTACAAAGAGTGTGGGATTTCCATAATAAGGCAGTGTTCTCCTCAGGCACAGGGAACATGGATAATCAATCTGTTCCTAGGCTTGAAAATAATTTACACAGTGTGCACGGAGTACACTCCCACTCAGATTCTGAAAATCAGGTTGTAGCTACACTGTGTGAATTGAAGCCTTTGCTTGCAGAGGTTAAGACCCTGATATCCCAGCTACTTCCTTTCACTTCCTTGGGTATTGCTAGAAAATACACGTATCTTGCAATTAGGTGTGATCCAAAACGTTCATGTGTAATACAGGCATTTCCCACCTCTGTCTGCAGGATCTAACGATCCAAACTCACATAGCAATGTGCAAGGACACGTTTCAACAATAGGATTATGACCTCATAATTGGACTTTCCCTAACGCAGACAAAGGTACTCAAAAGGAACAAAGTCTTGTGGCTGGAGGGTTAGCTCAGTGGTTCCGGCGCCTGCCTCGCAAGCGTAAGTACCTGAGTTCGATCCCCGGTTACAACATATAATGCTGGGCCTGGTGGCTCACGCCTGTAATCCCAGCACTCAGGAGGCAGAGACAGGAGGATTCCTGAGTTCCTGGGGGTTTTCCTGGGCACCATAGTGAGCTCAGGGCCCGCCTGAAATACAAAGTCAGAACATGTCTCCAAAACGAAAAAAAAAAAAAAATAGGAAAAAAGTCTTGCCTCCTGGCGTAAATGGCTAAGAGAAACGTGGTAGTAATTTCCACTCCGTTCCTGAAGCTGACTTCACAAGAAGCAGGTCTGAGTTTCAGATGTTTCTCTTTGAGGGTGTAATCAATGAATATCACTGCATCTGCCATTCGCTTGAATATAGCTTGTGGTCAAAAGTATATATCCACCCGTGGAATAGCATTCCAAGTCTTGAGATTTATGAAGGACGCAGTGTGCTTTTCTTCATTCATATTCTAACCATAAGAACATTACCACTGTTTCTCCAACGTGTGCCCTTATAAAGAGTGCAGGAATTCCATAATGAGGCAGATTTCACCTCAGCCACAGGGAACATGGATATTTAATCTGTTAATACACTTGAAAATTATTCACATAGTGAACAGGGTGTGTAGTCACACTCAGATTCTGAAAAACAGTTTATTCAACACTGTGTGAATTCCAGCTTTTGGTTGAGGGGTTACAGCCCATGATATCCCAGCCACTCCATTTAACTTGCTAGGATGTTGCTAGAAAAGAGAGGCATCTGGCATTTAGGTGTGATCCAAACTTTTCTTGTGGAAAACAGGCATTGTCCACCTTCATCTTCAGGCTCTAATATTCCAAAAACACATAGCAGTGTGGAAGGACTCTTTTCTGCAATGAAATTATGACGTCATAATTGTTCTTTCACTACCGCAGACAAAGGTACTCTAAAGGAACAAACGCTTGTCTCCTGGCGTTGAACGACAAAGAGAAGGGTGGAAGTAATTTCCCCTCCGATACTGAAACTGACTTCAATAAAAGCAGGTCTCACTTCCAGGGGTTTTGTCTTGGCGGAGTCATCTACAAATATGATGCCAGCTGCCTTTCGCTTGAATGGAACTTGTGGTCAAAGGAGATATCCACCCGTGCAATAGCACTCCTACTACAGAGATTTCCGAATGAGCCAGTGTGCTTTTCTCCACTCAGATTCTAACAATTAGAACATTACGTCAGTTTCTGCATTTTTTGTGCGTCAAGTGATTGCAGGATTTTAATAAGAACTCACCGTTCTTCCCTGGCACAGGGAACAAGGAGAATAAATTTGTTCTTACTCTTGCAAATAAGGCACAGAGTGAGCAGTGAGTACAGTCCCACTCAGATTCTCAAAACCAGTTTATAGCAACACGGTGTGTATTCCAGCTTTTGCTTGGGGAGTTTAAGCACGGGGAATCCCAGATTCTCCACTTCAATTGCTAATATTTGGCTAGAAAAGAGAGGCATGTTGGAATTAGGTGTTATCCAAGAAATTGATGTGGAAAACAGTCATTTCCCACCTCTGCCTTCAGGCTCTAATGGTCCCAACACACCGAGCAGTGCGCCAGGACTCGTTTCCACAATGCGATTGTGACGTAATAGTAGGACTTTCACTACCTCTCACAAAGGTAGTCTAAAGGAACCAACTCTTGTGTTTTGCAGTACATGGCTAAGAGCAGGAACGTGCTGATTTCCTCTCCGTTCCTGAAACTGACTTCACCAAAAGCAGGTGTGAGCTCCAGGTGTTTCTCTTTGAGGGAGTAATCTATGAATATCACTGCAGCTGCCATTCCCTTGAATGGAGCTTGTGGTCAAAAGGAGATATCCACCCTTGGAAGAGCACGCCTAGTCTTTACTTTTATGAAGGACGCAGTGTGCTTTTCTTCATTCACATTCTAAGAATAAGAACATTACCACTGTTTCTCCACCGTGTGCCCGTACAAAGAATGTGGGATTCCCATAATAAGGCAGAGTTCTCCTCAGCCACAGGGAACATGGAGAATCAATCTGTTCCTAGTCTTCAAAATAATTTACACAGTGAGCATGTAGTACAGTCCCACTCAGATTCTGAAAATCAGTTTGTAGCTACACTGTGATTTCAAGAATTTGCTTGGAGAGGTTAAGCCCCTGATATCCTATCTACTTCCTTTAACTTCCTTGGGTATTGCTAGAAAATACAGGTATCTGGCAATTAGGTGTGATCCAAAACTTTCATATGGAAAACAGACATATTCCACCTCGGTCTGCAGGCTCTAACGATCCAAACACACATAGTAATGTGCAAGGACACGTTTCAAAAATGGGATTATGACCTCAAAATTGGACTTTCCCTAACGAAGACAAAGTTACTCAAAAAGAACCAAGTTTTGGGGCCAGAGGGTTCGCTCAGTGGGTCCTGCGCCTGCCTCGCAAGCGTAAGGACAAGAGTTCGATCCCCAATTACCACATATAATGCTGGACGTGGTGGCTCACGCTTGTAATCACAGCAATAGGGAGGCATAGACAGGAGCATATCGGAGTTCATGGCGTCTTGCCTGGGCACCATAGTGAGCTCAGGGCCAGCCTCAACTACAAAGCGAGACCCTGTCTCCAAAAAGAAAAAAAAAAAAAAAAAAGGAACAAAGTCTTGCCTCCTAGCATAAATGGCTAAGAGAAAGGTGGTAGTAATTTCCACTCCGTTCCTGAAACTGACTTCACAAGAAGCAGGTCTGAGTTCCAGATGTTTCTATTTGAGGGTGTAATCTATGAATATCCCTGCATCTACCATTCGCTTGAATATAGCTTGTGGTCAAAAGTAGATATCCACCCCTGGAATAGCACTCCTAGTCTTGAGATTTATGAAGGACGCAGTGTGCTTTTCTTCATTGATATTCTAAACATAAGAACATTACCACTGTTTCTCCAACGTGTGCCCTTATAAAAGGTATAGGAATTCCACAATGAGGCAGATTTCTCCTCAGCCACAGGGAACATGGATATTCAATCTGTTAATACACTTGAAAATAATTCACGTAATGAACAGTGTGTGTAGTCCCACTCAGATTCTGAAAAGCAGTTTATTCAACACGGTGTGAATTCCAGCTTTAGCATGAGGGGATTCAGCCCATGATATCCCAGCCACTCCATTTAACTTGCTAGGATGTTGCTAGAGAAGAGAGGCATCTGGCATTTAGGTGGGATCCAAACTTTTCTTGTGGAAAACAGGCATTTTCCACCTTCATCTTCAGGCTCTAATGGTCCAAAACACATAGCACTGTGGAAGGACTCTTTTCTGCAATATAATTATGACATCATAATTGATCTTCACTACCGCAGACAAAGGTACTCTAAAGCATCAAACGCTTGTCTCCTGGCGGTGAATGACAAAGAGAAGGGTGGAAGTAATTTCCCCTCCGATACTGAAACTGACTTCACCAAAAGCAGGTCTCACTTCCAGGTGTTTTGACTTGGCGGAGTCATCTACGAATATGATGCCAGCTGCCATTCGCTTGAATGGAACTTGTGGTCAAAGGAGATATCCACCCGTGCAATAGCACTCCTACTAAAGAGATTTCCGAAGGAGGCAGTGTGCTTTTCTCCTCTCTGATTCTAACCCTTAGAACATTACGTCAGTTTCTGCGTTTTTTGTGCGTCAAGTGAGTGCAGGATTTTAATAAGAAGCCACCGTTCTTCCCTGGCACAGGGAACATGGAGAATCAATTTGTACTTACACTTTCAAATAAGGCACAGAGTGAGCAGTGAGTACAGTCTCACTCAGATTCTCAGAACCAGTTTATAGCAACACGGTGTGTATTCCAGCTTTTGCTTGGGGAGATTAAGCTCGGGGAATCCCAGATTCTCCACTTCAATTGCTAATACTTGGCTAGAAAAGAGAGGCATGTTGGAATTAGGTGTTATCCACGAAAATGATGTGATAAACAGGCATTTTCCACATCTGTCTTCAGGCTCTAACGGTCCCAACACACCAAGCAGTGCGCCAGGACTCGTTTCTACAATGCGATTGTGAAGTAATAATAGGACTTTCACTACCTCTCGCAAAGGTAGTCTAAAGGAACAAACTCCAGTTTTTGTAAGACATGGCTAAGAGCAGGAACGTGCTGATTTCCTCTCCCTTCCTGAAACTGACTTCGCCAAAAGCAGGTGTGAGTTCCAGGGGTTTTTCTATGAGGGAGAAATCTATGAATATCACTCCAGCTGCCATTCCCTTGAATGGAGCTTGTGGTCAAAAGGAGATCCACCCTTGGAAGAGCAATAATGGTCTTTACTTTTATTAAAGACACAGAGTGCTTTTCTTCATTCACATTCTAAGAATAAGAACATTACCACTTTTTCTCCACCGTGTGCCCGTACAAAGAGTGTGGGATTCCCATAATAAGGCAGAGTTCTCCTCAGGCACAGGGAACATGGGGAATCAATCTGTTCCTAGGCTTGAAAATAATTTACACAGTGAGCAGGGAGTACACTCCCACTCAGATTCTGAAAATCAGTTTGTAGCTACACTGTGTGAATTCAAGACTTTGCTTGGAGAGGTTAAGCCCCTGATATCCCAGCTACTTCCTTTCACTTCCTTGGGTATTGCTAGAAAATACAGGTATCTGGCAATTATTTGTGATCCAAAACTTTCATGTGGAAAACAGACATTTTCCACCTCTGTCTGCAGGCTCTAATGATCCAAACACACATAGCAATGTGCAAAGACACGTTTGAACAATGGGATTATGACCTCAAAATTGGACTTTCCCGAACGCAGATAAAGGTACTCAAAAGGAACAAAGTCTTGGGGCCGGAGCTTTAGCTCAGTGGTTCCTGCGCCTGTCTTGCAAGCGTAAGGACCTGAGTTCGATCCCCGCTTACCACATATAATGCTGGGCGTGGTGGCTCAAACCTGTAATCCCAGCAATAGGGAGGCATAGACAGGAGCATTGCTGAGTTCGTGGCGGCTTGCCTGGGCACCATAGTGAGCTCAGGGACAGCCTGAACTACAATGCGAGACCCTGTCTCCATAAAGAAAAAAAAAAAAAAAGGAACAAAGTCTTGCCTCCTGGCGTAAATTTCTAAGAGAATGGTCATAGTAATTTCCACTCCGTTCCTGAAACTGACTTCACAAGAAGCAGGTCTGAGTTCCAGATGTTTCTCTTTGAGGGTGTAATCTATGAATATCACTGCATCTACCATTCGTTTGAATATAGCTTGTGGTCAAAAGTAGATATCCACCCGTGGAATAGTACTCCTAGTCTTGAGATTTATGAAGGATGCAGTGTGCTTTTCTTCATTCATATTCTAAACATAAGAACATTACCACTGTTTCTCCAACGTGTGCCCTTATAAAGAGTTCAGGAATTCCATAATGAGGCAGATTTCTCCTCAGCCACAGGGAACATGGATATTCAATCTGTAAATACACTTGAAAGTAATTCACATAGTAAACAGGGTGTGTAGTCCCACTCAGCTTCTGAAAATCAGTTTATTCAACACGGTGTGAATTCCAGGTTTTGCATGAGGGGATTCAGCCCATGAAATCCCAGCCACTCCATTTAACTTGCTAGGATGTTGCTAGGAAAAAGCGGCATCTGGCATTTAGGTGTGATCGAAACATTTCTTGTAGAAAACAGACATTTTCCACCTTCATCTTCAGGCTCTAATGGTCCAAAAACACATAGCAGTGTGGAAAGACTCATTTCTGCAATGGAATGATGACGTCATAATTGTTCTTTCACTATGGCAGACAAAGGTACTCTAAAGGAACAAAAGCTTGTCTCCTGGCAGTGAATGACAAAGAGAAGGGTCGAAGTAATTACCCCTCCGATACTGAAACTGACTTCACCAAATGCAGGTCTCACTTCCAGGTGTTTTGACTTGGCGGAGTCATCTACGAATATGATGCCAGCTGCCATTCGCTTGAATTGAACTTGTGGTCAAAAGAGATATCCACCCGTGCAATAGCACTCCTACTACAGAGATTTCCGAAGGAGGCAGTTTGTTTTTCTCCACTCAGATTCTAACAATTAGAACATTACGTCAGTTTCTGCATTTTTTGTGCGTCAAGTGATGCAGGATTTTAATAAGAAGCCACCGTTCTTCACTGGCACAGGGAATAAAGAGAATCAATTTGTTCTTACCCTTGCAAATAAGGCACAGAGTGAGCAGTGAGTACAGTCCCACTCAGATTCTCAAAACCAGTTTAGAGCAACA
>PVIC010054925.1:0-11372 GCA_004025085.1 Thryonomys swinderianus | reverse complement strand
GCGAGCACAAGGACCTGAGTTTGATCCCCGGTAACCACATATAATGCTGGGCGTGGAGACTCACGCCCACCAACAATCAACACCGCATACCACAATGCCGGACGTGGTGGCTCACGCCTGTAATCCCAGCACTCGGGAGGTAGAGACAGGAGGATTGCTGAGTTCGCAGCAGCTTGCCTGGGCACCATAGTGAGCTCAGGGCCAGCCTGAACTACAAAGCGAGACCCTGTCTCCAAAAAGCAAAAAAAAAAAAAAGACAATAGCAAAGCAAGATTTATAAGGTGATGTCAACAGGTGTGCAAAAGTATGGCCCAATTCCTATGCAGCAGTGGTGGGAGAAGGAGGCCAGGGGACAGGGCTTGTAGGAGCCACGTTTCTTGTGTTGCAAAGTCAAGCTGGAACTATTCTGAAGTGGAGAATTGTAAGTTACATTATTGATTATAAAACCACTGGGAAACCATCTAAAATTTATTAAAGGAGAAGCAAGGAAGTAAAGTGGGATGTGAGAAAATATGTACTTAAGTTACAAGAAGGGGAAGGACAAACTGCTCAGAGTGGACGGACTGAGAGACAGAGTCTGATTGTGGAGTTGCTGCTGCCTGTGGGTGATAGCTTCCCCTCCCTGCCCCTCTGCCCGTCTGGCCAATGACAGCAAAGCCAACAGCCTCTCCTCTGACCCAGGGCCCTCTCAGGAGCCGCTTGGGCCTCCTTCCATTTTCCCAAGCCATCTTGGCTGTGGGGAGGGCTTTCCTCAGAATACCTCATTGTGCCAGTCATAGGCTTTGGATTTCATCCTGGGGTCTGAGTGGTACAGGGGGCCCACCCTCTTTGTGTAGTAGCCACAGTAACCTGAGACTGCTGTGCCATTAATAGGGTGAGTGGGCTTGTACAGAGATGTTTGTCCTTCTCTTGAACAGGCGGATGATACTGGCGGACTGTGATGCTGTGTTTACAATAAAACTCTGCACTAGAGCAACTGCAAGCACAGAATGGTACAGGGCTGTGAATTCTGCACTGCAGAATGTGCAGTGGAATTTCGAGAAAGTCCAAGGAACCCACAGGAAAGCTGGACAAAGAAAACAGAGAAATGAAAAACAGAAACAATAAATGGTGCATCGGCCTCAAACCCTAACATACCAATAATGACATTAAACGTAAATAGTCTTAATGTAGCAAATAAAAACCAGAAATTGGCAGAGTGGATTATGAAACAGCACTTAACTGTATGCGGTCTGTAGGAAACTCTCTTCAAACACACCGAGAGCAAAGGATGGAAAAGGTTATGCTATACAAACATTAATCAAAAGAAAGCAAGAGTGGCTACATAAATAAGAGACAGAGTTTACTTTGGAGCAAAGAAAATTCCCAGAGACGGAGAGGACGTTATAAAGAGGAAGAGTCAACACACCAAGATGGAGTCACCTCAAAGAGCTGCAAAATACATAAAGCAAAAATAGAATGGGAAGGGGAGACAGTCCAATCCATGGTTAGGGTTGGGGGGCCTGAAGACCCCTCTCTCAACAATTGCCAAAACAACCATGCAGAAAGTCAGAATGTGAAAAAAGAAGCCCTTCAACCATTAGTACTGCACCGATATTTTATTTTTTGTGGCACTGGGGATTGAATCCAGGGCCTTTTCACTGAGCTGCATCCCAGCCTTTTGTAATTTTTTAAAAGATTTTGGGACAGGGTTTTGCTTAATTTCTGAGTTGTCCAGGCTGGGCCCAAACTGTGCCCTTCCAGCCTCAGCCTCCCAGTATGCTGGGATTTATAGGTGTGCACCAACATATTGGTTTAAACTGACATTTATGGAGAATTCTGCCCAACAACAGCAGGATACACACACTTTAGGCCCACAGGGTATGCAACTCCATAGACCATGTCCTGAGCCATAAAACAACCTTCAACAAATTTGAAAAAATTGAAATCATGGGCCGGAGGGTTAGCTCAGTGGTTCCGGTGCCTGCCTCACAAGCGCAAGGACCTGAGTTCGATCCCTGGTAACCACATATAATGCTGGGTGTGGAGACACACCCACCAACAATCAACACCGCATACCACAATGCTGGACGTGGTGGCTCACGCCTGTAATCCCAGCACTTGGGAGGCAGAGACAGGAGGATTGCTGAGTTCGCGGCGGCTTGCCTGGGCACCATAGTGAGCTCAGGGCCAGCCTGAACTACAATGCAAGACCCTGTCTCAAAAAGCAAAAAAAAAAAAAAAAAAAAGAAATCATATAGGGTATATTCTCTAACATAACAGAGTTGAACAGGTAATCAATTCAGAAAAAGGCTAGGAAAAATTCCAAACACTTAAGAACTTAATAATATACTTCAAAAAAATCCCACGGGTCAAAGAGGAACTCCTAAAGATATTCAAAAGTATCTAGAACTGAGTAAAAATGAAAATATGACCCAGCAGGACTTGTGGGACACAGAGTGGGCCGAGAGGAGAATACAGTGCTTAGCACACACATCAGAAAAGGGGAAGGTCACAAGTAAGTGAGTAATCTAAGCTCCCACCCCCAAGAACTTGGAAGACTTCAAAATGCAAGCACAAGGAATAAAAAATAAAAATAAGAACAGATGTTGGGGAAATTGAAAACAGAAAAACAACAGGAAAAATAAATGAAACAAAAGGGTAGTTCTTTGAAGAACTCAATAAGGTTGCTAAACCTTAAGCAAGCCTGAGGTTAGAAGCCAAAGAATGGACACAGATTGCTAATATCAGGAGTGAACTCCAGTCTGGCTCCATTACTGCAGACTTGGTGTGACCAGGGTGTGACTCTGCTTGCCAGGTAGGTGAGATGACTAACCCCTCTGGATACACACCTCCTCAAATCTCTAAAACATGAGGTAGGTAATTTGGCTGGCCCTACAACTTAAAGAAAACTGAATTTGTTATTAAGTCACTTGTATAAATGAAATCTCCAAGCCCAGGTAGTTTTTTTTTTTTTTTGAGACAGGGTCTCCCTTTGTAGTTCAGGCTGGCCCTGAGCTCACTATGTAGCCCAGGCAAGCCTCGAACTCAGCAATCCTCCTGTCTCTGCCTCCCGAGTGCTGGGATTACAGGCGTGAGCCACCATGCCCGGCCAAGCCCAGGTAGTTTTACTGGACCCTTCCAACAAATATCTAAGGTACATTAACACCAATTCTGCAGGATTTCTTCTGGAAACTATAAGACGAGGGAGCACTTGAGAGGCATTTTTATGTGGCTGGTAATGCCAAAACCAGAGTGTTCTAATACCAAACCAGACACAGCATGAGATATTTGCCAACAGTATCAAGCAATTTATAAAAAATTATATACTGTAACAAGTAGGACTTATTCCACAGATACAATGTTTGTTCAGTATTAGCCAGCTAATGTACTTCTCCTAGGTAACAGGCTGCAGCTGAAAAATCAGATGATCATGTGGACTGCTGTGAAAAAAGTCCTTGCCCAATCCCATATCATTTCATGATACAAACTCTCAGAAGAAATAGAAATAGAAGGTATTTTGCTTAATTTGATAATGAGCATTTAAATAAAACCTGCACTTAAACTTATAATGAACAATGTTTCCTCCCTAGACAGGAAAGGAAGGGACCTCTGTCCTCATCATTCCTAGGCAACATGGCACTGGAGTTTCCAGCCAGTGCAGTAATGCGGGAAGAGGATGCAGAACACCACAGATGTGAGAGGAAGAAATGGAACAGATCTGATAGTCAGCAGCACAGACCACTCTGAGCAGTCTGCAGTCCATATTGCAGGACAGCCCCGTAAGGAGGCAGCTGCTATGGGCTCTGCCTGGGTGGGCCTGCATGGGGAAGGTGTGCACAGTCCAGACGCTGACCGTGCCTGAAACGGCCATCTCTCTGGGTCAGTAGGCCCCGGGGTCAGAGCACTGGTGTATGAAAAGTAACAGGCACGTTGATATGCAGGGGATCATGGCTTCTGTGGGCTCCGAGGTCTGGAGCAGGGGTCCTCCCTGTGCTGGCTTCTGCCCACTCACAGCCCTGGCTTCACGGGTGCCTTCTCAGAGGTGGTGTCAAGGGCAGTGCATGAAGACACCCACCTGCCCCATCACATTCCTGTGCGGTGCCTGGGAAATTTCTTTCGCTGCATTTGCATTTCTAGTTACTTGTACAGTCATCCTAAGTCTCTGTGAGGGACTGGGCCTGGGTTCTAAGACACCCACCTCTGTGATGCTGATGCAGATGAAACACTGTAGGAGTTGCGTAGAACATACACACAAGCCTTACCCATCCCTGAGTCACTCACAATACCTAATGCAGGGAAAATACCAGGCGGATAGTTGTTGCACTGTATGGTTTAGGGATGAGGACCAGGAAAGGATACTGGGTCTTCCTGGTATTTTTGATCTGTGTTGGTTGAGTCTGAGGTGGGACTTGGGGATGAAGGAGCTGATCATATTTTGGTGCCCTCTGTGAGACACGACTCTGCCATCCTACCTATTTCTGATGACCCCTGGACTTGGCAAAGGACTTCACACACAAGGGCATCGAGGAATATTTCCTAAATGAAAAGAGTAAATGGCTGAGGATCACAGGGCCTATGTGGCTTTCCAAGTTTGTACAGCTGGCAAGTAGCAAAAGCAGATGGACAGAACCCTCCCGACTTTGGTTTTGTTTATTTTTATTCTGACATAAAGAATGTGTCACTTCCCAAAGGCACAGAGCACATCGAGAGCCAGCTCTGCCTGGCATCCCCGCCCTGTGGAGCTCTGACCATGACACCACATGGTGCCCTTGGTGTGAAGCTTGAGCCCCAGCATGGAGAGATGTGGCCCAAAGAAGGGTTTGGAAGGGAGCTGGGGCTTCTTCACCAGGGTCCCTAGCCCAGGCTAATAACCAGGACTCCATGTGTGGTCTTGCTTGAAGGAGGTTCAAGGGCAATTTAGTGACCTAGATTTAGTGAGCTTGCCAGGTTGGGCAACTGAGAAAACAGGATGCTTAGCTAGATTTAAATTTCAGTTAAGGCCTGGAGGGTTAGTTCAGTGGTTCCGGCGCCTGCCTCGCAAGCGCAAGGTCCTGAGTTTGATCCCTGGTAACCACATACAATGCTGGGCGTGGTGACTCATGCCCACCAGCAATCAATGCCACATATCACAGTGCCAGGCGTGGTGGCTCATGCCTATAATCCCAGCACTCGGGAGGCAGAGACAGGAGGATTGCTGAGTTCGAGGCTTGCCTGGGCTACATAGTGAGCTCAGAGCCAGCCTGAACTACAAAGCGAGACCCTGTCTCAAAAAAAAAATTAATAAATTTCAGTTAAGGGACAGATGTTTTATTAAGTGTGACTCAAATGATGTGTGAGGCTACTTACAATAACTGCTGTTTGTGTCTGAAATTCAAACTTAACAGGGCCTCCTATGACTGACCTGGTCCCTTAGCTAGGTGACTTCTGGGGATTGTTTCTGCAGCAGGTCCCTCAACTGGTCCTTCTCATCATGGATGCTGGGAACACTGCTCCTGTTAGTGAGTCATTCGGTACATGCCGCTCCTGCCCCACTGTCCACTTGTAAGTTCGTTTGCGTCATCAAATCCACAGATACCAAGTCCTTGAGACTGACATTGTCCCTCTCCAGCACATGGCACTGGAGGAGTCTTCTTTCCTGGCTTTCTAGTTAACAGAAGGAACCCATGGCAGAAAAAGACTGGGCAGGCAGAGGGGCTCACAACCTTCCCTCCTCTGTCAATACTTCCACTTCCTGTCATGTTCCCTGGGGCAACTGGAAAATTCCAGAAATAAGTTTTACATTTGACATGGTTGAGTAGCAGGATGGAATCTTGGGGGGCTGCTGTGTCCAGGTGACCTTTCTGTCCAAAGTGTCCACATGGTGTGTGTAGCCCCCGATCAGTCATGTAGGAGGTGACATGGTTCTGAGAGTGGTGCTTGAGTCACCCTTGTCTTACTAATTGGTGGACCATGAGTAAGAAGAGTGCTTGCTGATACTGGAAATTTCCTGTGCTATGCTGTTTTAAGTGTTCAAATCTATTTGTGTTATCAACCTCTTCAGTGTCTGATTTAAAAGTTAAACTTTATTGTAAGCACTGTATGTGCTGGGAGAAGGGTACTATGTATGGGTTTGGTCATATATGTGGTTTCAGCATCCTGTGGGTGACCTGAGGGGTCAGGGGGTGACTGTGTCAGCGACTACTGCATGTGTGTCTTGCTTCTCTGAAAGGTTCCTGGGTTGTTGGGCGGCAGATAGTGCCACAGAAGGACACTTCTTTGGGATGATCATGTATTTCTGTTGGTTTCTGTTGTTGCTGTTGGTGTCTCTGTTGTGTGCTGGTGGGGATGGTGGAGCCATAGCACAACTGGGAACCCAAGGGAGGGGGTTCGGGGGAGATGTAGTGAGGGTCTCTGGAGTAGAGCCCTAGAGCTGTTCTCATGTGCAGAGGGGTCACCAGGCTAATCAGCCTTGGGGCTGGTGTGTGGAAGTCACCGTGTAGGTGGCTGAGTGGACAGGGGAGAACAGCGGTCTTGTTCACTGAGTCTAGAGTGGTGTGAGTATCTCACCTCCCTCCACACCCAGTGCAAAGAACCCTGGGCTGGGAAAGGAAATGTTGGCCCAGTGTGGCATGCAGTGTGTACTCTCAGAGCTCCTGTCAGGGCCAAGGCATCTTGTTCTCAGCCAGGTCACATGCTGCAAGTCATCTTCTGCCTTACCTTCAGATACCCAAGCCCTGCGATGGCCCATTAGGTTGATGAGGAGAGGTATGAAGGCCACTCGAGGCACGGAGTTCGCAGAGACTGCTGAGCTTTGGAGGCTCCTTTCAGTGACTTCAACCTGAAAGGGCACCAACGTATTAGGGACCAGAAAGGTTCTAGGAAACAACCTGAAATTGGGTTTTGAAGGTAGATCAGGTCAATTGGCCTCAAACACTGGGTTGGTGTGAAGCTGTGGCATGTTGCTGGGGCCAAAAGCAGGGAGATCTGGGATGACAGTGAGCTGGTGGGAGGGGACATGGTGGTGGGTGCAAGGCCCAGAGATGACTGTTTGGAGGTCTCTGGGATCAGGTGTCTGCTGCTGGGGCCTCTGACATCCTGGAGACGAAGAGTGAAATGCTGTGGATGATGAAGGAGCCAGGGTTTCCTTGGCGCACCCAGGACTTGCACTTTTCCCGGCCAAGTGCAGAGGAGCTGAGTGGGGACAGAGCTCTGGAGGAGGCTCAGTTTTCAGCACAAGCAAGTCTGCTGTGGGGAGCTGCGGGCTTCGGGAGCAGTGCCGTGCTGAGGCTGGATCCTGAGTTTCTCCTGACATGTGTTTCCATTTCTCCTGGAAAAATGCGCAGGAATGGGATTTCTAGGTCACATGGTACTTTTAACTCTAACATTTTAAGGAACTGCCAAATTGATTTCCAAAGTGCTCATGCTATTCTATAAGTATGAGCAATGTCTGAAAGCTTTGCTTGTTGCCTGCTGCTGCCAAAACTTGATACTTATCTTGCAAGTTGCAGCCACTGCAGCTGCTCTGGTATCTTGCTAGTCTCCACTCGGGTTTTGATGATGGGAAGCACAGAGCTCATTCATAGGCTTCTCTGCCATCTGTAGAACTTCTTGTGCAAAATGCCTATTCAAGCATTTTGCTCATTTCAGAATTGGAATGTTTGTCTTGTTTTTGAGTTGGGAGAGCTCTCGGGGTCCCCTGGTAGCTCATGTGCTAAGGGCTGAGGCTCCAGATAGCAGTGTTCAGGGTGGGAGAGGTGACCACATTGTGGTCTCTGACCCCTTCAGTGGATCAATTAGTTTATGGCTTCCTAACTTAATGGGCTGTTCAGAGGTAGAGGAAACTTTAGGAGGTGGGGCCCCAAGGGAGGATGTGGCCTGGAAGGGGTCATTGAGACACTAACCTCTTCTTGTTTGTACCACTTCCTGGCTGCCGAGACATGACCATCTCCTCCACCCTGCACACCTGCCTGCATGGTGTGGTCCAGAGGCAGCATGAGCAGCTGTGGACTGAAGCCTCTGAAACCATGAGTCAGGACAAACCTTTCTGCATGGAAAGTTGTTTTTCTCAGGTGTTTGTCACAGTGAAGGAAAGCTGACCAATACCAGCTCTTTTGGACTCCAGTTCCTTGTCACATGCATTATTTGAGAATATTTTCACCCAGTGTACAATAAGCCCCTGGCATGTGAATATTTGAGTTGTGAACTTCCACAGGTATAGTAAATAAGACTCATTCTGTCACTCTACAAACAAATCAAACCTTCAAACATTTCTCTTAGAGAACTGTTTGTAAGTAGGGGACTTACTATACAGCATAGGTTTTCATTTTCTTAATGACTGAAGAGCAGGCTTTCATTTTTATGAATTCCAATCATTTGTTTTTCTTTTAAGATTAATGCTTTCTGTGGTGGCTTTTATCAAGTTCATCAGGATAGTGACCGTTTCTCCGACCTCTTCTCAGGCACAGGCAGCTCCTGACCTGTCCTTCCTGACACTTTCCTCTCCTGGGCCTCAGAATGCTATACGTGCCCGATTTCCTTCAGCCTGCTGCCCTCTCAGCACCTGGTACAAGCATCTTGTTCATTTCACTCCCTTAGATAACAGCCCCAGGCTCAGGCCTTGGTTCGCTGTGCACATCTCACCAATCCCTTACGGCACAGTGTCCTTGTTCAGTCCGGGGTGCTCCTCTCAGCAGCTTTCCACCCGGACAGCTCTGCGAAGCAGTGTTTCCAAAATGGGTGTGACTTGGCCTGCAGTCTTTCTTGTCAGTTAGTAGCATCTTTGTCTTTCCTACAAGAGGCCACTAACCTGAGCACAACCTTTGACTCCTGACTTCTCATACCTCTCTTGCCCTTGACCAGCAGATTCCATGTGCTGGACTTCACGTTGTACCTAGGACCTGGGCTCTTTGCCATGTGTCTTGCCGGCCCTCAGCTTGCCCACAAGTGTGTCACTGCCCCGTGTCCCTGTGGTGACACCACTTCCTATTGTCAACTTAGTAACCCTGCAGAGGCTTGACCTATAAGTCACGTGCTGTGACACACAAAACCCTCCTGAGCTTCCCAGGTATCTGGCATCAAAGCCATGGGCTTGCCAGCCCCCAAGACCTCTCCCTGAGGCCTGGTTCTCTCTGGTCCAGCCCTGCCTCCCTCAGCTTCACACCACCTTAATGACCTGGTACATTCCTGCCTCAGAAGTAAACAGAAATGGAGATAAAAGTCATGTACCCTAAAACTCACCCCATCAAGTGTATAACCTAGTACATGTTCAGATTCTAGAAATGGAAACACATGTCTCGAGAAACTCAGATACAGCTTTGGCATGGCACCACTCCTGAATGTGTTTCAGCACATTTGGAGGCATCCCTTCCTCCCACCAGCTACACTCAGAGCATTTCATCACCAGCATTTCAGAACCAGGCTTTATGCATAGGAATGTGAAATCTCATGGCCTGGGGAGTATCAAACAGCTCATCATGGTCTCCTCTCCCCAGAGGTGTAGGGAGGGGAAAGGGGATGATACTAGAACCTCTGCAGTAAGTCCTAGTCTCCTGTGAGCCTGACAGCACAAGGTGAATTAATTAATTAATTCACAACTCAAATATTCACATGCCAGGGGCTTATTGTACACTGGGTGAAAATATTCTCAAATAATGCATGTGACAAGGAACTGGAGTCCAAAAGAGCTGGTATTGGTCAGCTTTCCTTCACTGTGACAAACACCTGAGAAAAACAACTTTCCATGCAGAGAGGTTTGTCCTGACTCATGGTTTCATGAATTAATTAATTATATAGAAAAGGTAGAAAAATGAGACTTAGAGAAGAAGCTGAGCTTTGGGCCCAATCCATGCTGTTCTGGGCAGCAGAGACTAAAGACCCAGAACTCACCACACCTTTGTTCAGTATATCTGCACTAACAAAAGATAACCGATGACTTAGGTGGCTGCAGCCAGGGATAATCCTACAATAATGAGAAATTATGTAGATAAAGGTCCTAGGTCATGAGGATGTCTTCAACTGGTGTAGCCCTTCTCTGGAGCATCACTGGACCATGGAGGTCTTAGCTGTGATGAGAGGTGAAAATGGAGTCATGTCTTGACATGCCATAACCAGCCTGTAGGCAGGAAAACTAGGCCTAATAATAATTTTAATTTCCCCCAAATTATGTAAATTGCTCCTGACACATAGCCTTCCTCCCTCCTTGTGCTCCTTTTTTTCCTTCTGCCCTCTGGCCACTCCCTCACCTCCTCAATCACCCCTCAAACACCTGTTGGCCTGGGTGAGCCCAGCCAATCCATATGAGATCACAGGGTGCCCCTTGCTTCTTTTATTCCTCTGTATGCATCATTCCCCAATATGCTGCTTCCTGTACCCTATTTCCTGCTTTAACCCACTGCCTTCACCAGCAACCTCGCATGTATTCACGAGTGAGTGTATTAGAAGCCAGGGCCGGTTCCAGGTCAGGCACCCTGTGAGTGTCACACAGACCCAGCAGGGAGCATATTGCTCACCTGGCCTGGGGCTATAGCTTAACTGAACTTTAGTTTCATTTGCTCACTTTCTGGATGTTTTTTTAAAAAGCCAAGACATGAGCACACACAAGAGTCTAAGCCTAAACAGGACCATGATGTCCATGTTGCTGTCCGTGGGAGGTCCCCGGGGTCAAGCAGCCATACACTGTTGCTTCCAGGGCAGCAAGGCTCCTTCTGAGCCCTCTCGAGGGCGGTCAGGTTGGTGCACAGTTGGGGTTTATTTTGTTTTAGTTTTGTGGTGCTGGAATGCTGGATGGGCGCCCCCACACCTTTAATAGGTTCAGTGCACTGTACAGTCATGCAGACAGCACAGTGGCAAATCTAATGCTGGTGGTGGTGGTGGGGTGACTGGTCCTTGCTCTGCAGGGTCAGGTCTTCTGCTTCTCTTAGGACTGGGGCTCAACCACTGTGCTGTGTTCAGTGTCTGATGCCTTCTGGGATGGGGCTTTTCAGCTGTCAGTCTCAGGTCTGGTGAGTTGTGCAGTGGGCAGAGACTATGTTGACCAAGAGTGCATGTTGGTGGGTGCATGAAGACAGTTTATTCTGTAAGTATGTCCAGCACTCCCAGTCTCCTTCAAGGCCAGCCCTGCCCTCCCTGGATTGCCAAGGCTGAGTACAGGGGCAGAGCCATGGGGAAAGGGAGACCCTGAAGCTACAGCAGTCTCTGCTCCTAGCAGTCCTCTGCAGCTGCCCCGCTTTCCTCCCAGTGGACTCCTGCTCTTCTGCCCTTTCTTGGGTCTCTATGCAGGTCCTCCCTTCATCTCAGCACTGACTGACACAGGCCAGCTAGAGCAGGCTGTGCTCCATGCCCTGTGCTTGAGGACAGCGTGCATCTTGGGTGGGGTCTCACACTTGGATGCTGGAAGTGTCCTGGCTGCCCTC
>PVIC010054924.1:0-11383 GCA_004025085.1 Thryonomys swinderianus | reverse complement strand
AAGCACACGGAGAGCCTTTCACCTTCAAACGACAATCACATACAGTAGTCACTCCTTTTCCTTTCTTCACTTTCCAAGTTTTCAGTTATATGTGGTCATGTTTTGAAAATAGTATTTGGTAGGTTCCAGAAATAACAATTTCATAGATTGTAAATTTCACAATATTCTGCATGGTCTAACGAGCTCATTCTCTGTTCCCTTCTGTCCCTCGTGGGGTATGAGTCATCCTCTTGTTACTAATAGTGAATGTGCCACACACCTTGTTTATTACTTAGGAGCTGTCTTGGTCATCAGGCTGACTGTCACAGTATTGCAGCTCCTGTGTTCATGTAACCCCTGCGTTTATTTCATGCCCCCAAGTGCAAGGTTACTGGTGTGGGGGGGAAAGCATCAGGGCAGAAGACATCGGCGGAAGACTGACTCTGGTACTATATGGCAACGCTGTATATCAGGGTTTCAGAACTAACCTTGTTTCAGGGACGCACTGGGGGTCTTGCCATGCAGCCCTGGATGACAACGGGAGTCTACTGTGTTTGTGTATTTCATCAGAGTTTACGATGCGCTGTCACACTGCTTTCTTTCTCGTGCGCTCCTTCTAACTCTCCAGGTGAAGAGTGTCTTATTGCCCCTGGAGGGCAGACGAAGCCCCAAGTCAAAGTGGGTTAAATAATTCAAGTAAAATCACACCTTCAGTGAGTAGAAATTCTCAAGTGTAAAATGTTTTAGATTAGATTAGTTTTTAAAAAGGTGACATGTTCAAAAGCTATGGGGATGAATTATAACATGGAGGATATTTTTGAACACTGCAAAGGTTTTTTTTAATGTGAAAACCAAAGCAGTGTAATTTGAATTTTTGTAATATTTCCAATAAAGATTAAATTACAATTGAAAGCACTGTAGTACTTGGAAATTGGCTGTGAAGTCTACAATTTCTAGAGAAGTTGGAAGATCTACCAAACATTTTCTATAAAGAAATGGGGGTGGGGAGAGAAGGAGGGAGGGAGAGAAAGAGATTTCTAGGCTAATTCAGTGTGCAGTCCACTTCTTTTTTCCACATTTGTTTTTTTTAAAATTTTTTTTGAGACAGGGCCACGCTTTGTAGTTCAGGCTGATCCTGAGCTCACCATGGAGCCCAGGCAAGCCTGGAACTAAGCAATCCTCCTGTCTCTGCCTCCCGAGTGCTGGGGTTACAGGTGTGAGCCACCACGCCCGGCTTTTTTCCACATTCTATTTGTGGTTTTTCAGAGAATCTGAATTTGTCGCGTAAGCTGAGGGCAGTTATTTACTGGGTACTTGCATATATAATACTTCACCAAGCATGTGGGGTGGTAGAAGAGGAGAAAATGATCACATCTCTGGAGAAACTTAGAATATAAATAGGAAGTAATAAAACCAACGAGAACAAACACAAAACTATAACTAGAAGTGTGAAGTAACTCAGAACATATTCAACTGTCACAAACAGGAAAATTCAGAGAAAATGATCAAAGTGAAACTGAGCCGGTCTTAAAAAACTGGAACGGGCAAATGTTAAACTAAAGTTTGAAACTGATTTCAGTTTAAAATTAAGGGAGATGAGCTGGGTTGATTTCTTTGATGTGACAGGAAATATGGGGGATGGGAGGGTTTCTGAGTACAAAGGAATTGCCAGTGAAGATAAACCTACCAGAGACCTGGGAAAGGATATAAAGAAGCTGGAAAGATAAGATTAACAGTATAATCTGTGACCCCAATTTTTAAAAATGTTAAAGAAGGCACGTTTTGGAATTTTATATTTTTCTGCATGGAGCAGTTTGAAATATTTTTTATTGATGATTGAATGCAGAAGCTTAAATAAATATGTGGCAATTATATGTTTGTTATATATGCAGTAAATCAGTGCAAAATATGAATGTTTCATTTCCCCAAGTTGATGTATCATTGAAATAACAGATACTTCTTTGACTATGTATATTTTGACCTTGTATAATCATACACACACACACACACACACACACACACACACACCCATGAGACAGCTGTGGTTTGTTTTTTACCTGAAGGAGGGATTAAGTTATTAAAAAGATAAAAGATAACTATAATTTTATGATGATTCAGAATACCTATTATTCAAATGACAGTTGAAAAATTTGTGCCAAAATTTAAGGAATATTGTTTAAATATAGTAAATAACACTTTAAAGTTCTTGTTAATTTTTTTGGTACTGAGCATCAGACTTAGGACCTTCCACTTTTTAGAAAAGCATTTTAAAATTATTTGTGATGAGGCCCAAATCACCTTGATGTCAAAGCCAGGTAGATACAAAAACAAACAAACCAAAACCAAAGAAGAAAGCCCAGAACACTCACAAGTTAATGTCTTTGCTAAACATGAATGAATCAATGAAATACTAACAAATAGACTTCAACAGCAAATTACAGGGATCGTACATTACCATCAAGTAGGAGATACATTTTATTTTCAAAATAAAGGATGGTTCTGTGCATGGTGGTACATGGCAGTAATCCCAGAAGGTGAAAGTTGAAGCATGAGGACTGCTGTGAGTTTGATGCTAGGCTGAGGTACACAATAATTTTTTTCCTTTTTTTTTTTTTAAAGTAGAACACATCTGCCTTATCCTTCATTTTCTTAAAAATAATTTCATTGATAAGTTTACTCTACACTCTGATCCCATTCATCATTAGGGTTTTGTATCTGTAATAATTTATCATAATTTTTTTTCCAATTCCCCTACACTCCCTTGAACTCCTCCTTATTTAAGAAGCTTTGTTTCCATTTTTCCTTCTTTTCTTGTTACTTTTTCTTTTCACTTCCTTCTGTCTCTCTGTCCCATCTTCTTGGTCCCATTTTCCTAGTTCCCCTTCCTATTTGAACATTTTCTTTCTGACAATAGCTAGCATGCATTTTGGTTCTTACTTATACTTCTGGTTTCTCACAACAGAGAAACAATCTGGTATTTACACATATGTGTTCTATTTATTTCACTCAAGAGTGTGGACTAAAGCTGCACCCATTTAGCTCATAATGTCCTAAGTTTATCATTCTTTATGACTGAGCAGTACTCCATTGTATGAAAAAAACCTCACATCTCCTTCCATTCATCAGGTGATAGGCATTTGAGTTATTTCTAAGAATTAGCTATTACAAACTGTGCTACTGTATACACAAATATTCATATAGCATTGTGTGTGATGCTTTCAGTTCTTTCAGGAAGATACCAAGAGGTGGCTGGCTCAAATGGGACCTCTAGTTCTAGTTCTTTGAGGAATCTCCACACTGATTTCCACAGTGGTTGCACCAATCTACACTTCTATGAACACAGAAGCATTTCTTTTTCCCCAGAGATCTGCCAGCATTTGTTGTTGGTTGATTTCTTGATAGCTGCCATTCTTTCTGAAGAATGAAGTCTCAGCATTTTAATGATTTAATTTTTAATGTTTAATTAACACAGTGTATTTAGTGTTGTAATTTGCATTCCTTGAATAACCAGTGATGCTGAACATTTTTTTCATGTATTTATTTGCCATTTCCATTTTTTCATTTGAGAAGTGTCTGTTTATTTCATGTGTCTACTTTTGGATTTTAGGGTTACGGTTACTTGGCATATAATAACTGTACCTGCTTATAGGGTACAGAATGTAATGCACTCTCTCTCTTTTTTTTTTTTTTTTAGACAAGGTCTTGCTTTGTAGTTTAGGCTGGCCCTGAGCTCACTATGTAGCCCAGGCAAGCCTTGAACTCATAGCAATCCTCCTGCTTCTGCGTCCTGAGTGCCATGATTACAGACATGAGCCACCACACCTGGCACTGTGGTATGTGGTAGGGATTGCTGGTGGGAGTGAGTCACCACCCCTGGTATTGTTGTATGTGGTTACTGGGGATTGAACCAGGGACCTTGCACTTGCAAGGCAAGTGTCAGAACCACTGAGCTAAATCTCTGGCCCAATGTAATGCACTCTTGACTTGGAGTCAGCAGCCTTGGTTTGAAATTTTGGCTTGACATACTTCTATAGCTTTATGTAAGTTGTCAGTGCATTTAAACTCAGTGTTGCAGAGTTTGTGAGGATCACATAAGATCATGTGTGTGAGGAGCTATAGGGTCATGCAGTAGTATAGGGTATGTTTAACATGTGTGAGCCTCTGAATGGTTCAGTGCCCAGCATCTAAAACACATAATGCACATGAAATTAGCTGACATATGATAGGCAGTCAAAGTGTTTTCTTCCTCTATGGAATGAGGTGTCTTTATGGAGAAGGTTGTAAGAACTGAGTGGGATATGGATGAACATGGAACATGCATGTCTTCTCATCCTTTCCATGGAAACTTTCAGGAGGTTTCGTACCTCTAAACATCACTCAGTTTTTTGAGTCATGTCTGAAATAATAGGCCAAATCATAATTAGTCATGAGAGTTGGCCTTTTGCTTCACAGAGAAAACACAAAAATAACTCCCTCCTCTTAGAACTTTATTGTGTTGTAGAAAATTTAAAAGATCCAGAATGTGAAGAGGATCTGTAATCTCACTGTGTCTATTTTTTGGCATATGTTATGTATGTTTTTGTGTTTAGATGTCTCCCCAAAGTTTCTTGAGAAAGAGATGGGACTTTCTTTGTCAGAAGTAGTTGAATCTGATGCTGGGGTTCAGAGCATGTGGTTACTAAACCACTACGTGTGAGTCATTAGTTTGGCATCACCCTAATCCCAGTGGTCTGAATAAGATAAAAGATGCTGTTAAACTCCCTGGTTACCTCTGCTGCCTTGTGTGCGCCATGTTGTTTCTCCTCTTCAAGGCTTGTTTGCTATCCCAGCCTTGAAGCCAGCCGATTATGGACTGAAGCCTCTACAACCTGTAAGCCAAATTAAACCTCTTCCCTCTAATTTTGGGTGTCAGGTACTTTGTCTCAGCAATAAGAGAAGAGTAATTAATACAGTGTATTCTTTTCTAGTCTTCTTTGGGTCATATATACCTAAATTGCAATCGATAGTACATATCTTTTATAGCATGGTTTAAAAATATTAGTGCTACACATTTTAATGTCATTGAACATGAGAAATATTTAAAAACATGATTTTGATGGCTGATCTATTCTTCAGAATAGCCCTACTAAGAACTCACAGTGTTGTTTACTTTTCTCTTGTGCTGAGACAAGACCTGATACCCAAAGTTAGAGGGAGAAAGGTTCAATGGCTCAGAGTTCCTAGAGATTTCAGTGTGTAATTGGTTGACTCCGGAGCAGGATGGCAGATGGCAGAGAAGAAACAGTTGATGGTGGCAGAAGCAGCAAAAACAAGAGAAAAGAGAGGGGCCCTTAGTTGAGTTTTTCTGCTTCTTTTATTTTATTCAGACTGCTGGGATTATGGCGGTGCTAAACCAATCACTCATGTGTAGTGGTTTAGTAATCACACACTTTAAAGCCAGCAACATGCATTCTAGATTCAACTACCTCAAAATAGCCTCACCTTATCCCTGAGGCTATGGGGGGACATCTAAACATAAGCTATAACGTTCCAGCCCTTTTCTCCCACAAAGACTTATGCACATTCCTTTTGCAAAAGACATTTAGTCCATCTCTAAGAGTTGCCAAAGTCCTAACAGTTTCAGCACTGCTGAAATGTCTAGGTCCAAAGTCTCCTCTGAGATTTTAAGCAAACACTTAGCTGCAAGTCCCTGTAAAAATGAAAGAAAGTTAAATGCTTCCAACATTCAATGGCACAAGATAGACATTTCCATTCCAAAAATTAGAAATGGGATACAAATGAATGGCACCAAAACAAGTCCAAAATCCAGCAGGGCAGACATTAAATCCCACAGTTCCACTTCTAGCATCCTTGGCAATCTGTGTCAAGTTGTGAACTTAAAGGGCTTGGGTGGCTCCACCCCTACAGCATTCTAGAGGTTGTAGCCCCCATGGCTTCACTCTTGGGCCAGCTCTACTCTTTCCTTGTTGCATTTCTCAGATGATCTATGTTCCTGGCTTCTCTAAACTTCTAGTCTCTTCTACACCTGTGGCTTCACACCGACAGCTTCACAAATAATCATCTCAAGAGCACACTGCCTGACATCCCAGACCCTCTTCTGAAATCTGGGTGGAAGCTTTCCTGACCCCATAATTCCTCCATCCCACATGTACCTAAAACCAGCACCACATGGATGTTACCAAGGTCTGCTGCCAGCTGGAGCAGTAGTAGCCAGTCTTCCCTCCTCTTGGCTATAGCGACCTAGTGCCCGGATTGCTGACCAAGCTGAATCCAGTTTTGAGAAGCAAATTCTCTAGGCCACTGCCATTCTAGAATACTGTGTTCTGAGGCTTTCTTCCCAAGGCGGTCTTTCACTTTTACAATTGCAAAGGGTGGAGTCCTGTTGCTTCTTGTTACACCCTCAGGACATCTTTTCTATTCTGTTCTTCCTCAGCAATCTCCTCTGCTCTGTCTTGACAGTTCATAGCTTTACTGGAACTTCCTTTTTGGGTAACTTCAAATGTTTTACATCATTCTGCTGGACTCTTTGCTCTTCATTCTCAGCTTAAATCTGGTTAAAAGCCCCCAACAATAGCCATGCCATGGCCTCCATATTAGACTGCCTTGAAATTTCTTCTGCCAGAATAGTCTGTTGCCCCTAATCCCAGTGTCAGGCAAAGTCTCTGGACATGAGCAAAATGCAGACAAAATTTCTTCCAAGCTACAAAGCACATCTTCTGGAGTCCAGCAGTCAGTGCAGTCCTTCTTCCCAGAAGCAACATCCTGATCCTGGGCTTCACTGGCCTTCTGGTTCTCTGAGTCCCTATCAGGATCCCCTGTACAGAACAGTCTAAGGTGTTCCAGCTCTACTTCTTCAGCTGGCATTGCCAAACCTTGCTTAACTCTTCCCCTTCCCACAGGCCAGTTCCAAAAGCTTTGAGCCACACCAGCAGGTAATGTCAAAGCAATGACCCCACTTTTCTTGTACCAATTTTTGGGATACTTTTCTCTTGTTGCTTTTGGTATCTTCTGCTGCCATGAACTGTTGCTCCTCTGCCACCCTATCCTGCAGCCAGCCAATTATGGACTGAAACCTCTATGAACTATAAACCAGATAAACCTTTTTCTCTTTACCTTTGGGTGTTGGGTATTTTGTTGCAACAGCTAGAGAAAAGTAACTAACACACCTAATGATTTTTTTCTTTTTTTTTTTTGAGACAGGGTCTCACTTTGTAGTTCAGGCTGGCTCTGGGCTCACTATGTAGCCTAGGCAAGCTTTAAACTCAGCAATCCTCCTGCCTCTGCCTCCTGAGTGCTGGGATGACAGGCGTGAGCCACCATGCCCGGCACTGATTTTTCTATTTTTGAGTATTTGCCATAATACGTATTATTATAGAGCAATACATATCATTATGTGTACATAAGTTTCTGGTTATTTCTTTAAGTAAACTTTTAAATAAATTTCTAGGAATGAAATTATTGCATAAAGAGCATAAATATCTGTAAATCTCTTAACTGATACTGACAGATGATCTTTTGTAAAGATTGGGTCAGTTTTATAATCCAGTCAGCTTTGTCTGAGACTCAGCAATTTTCAGTACTCTTAAAGCATTTCTACGAAGAGTTCTTTAATACATGATTGATGCTTGGGAAACCTTTGTTAGTTACCATTTACGAATGATCATGGCTACTGGACCTGAGACTTTCTATTTCATATTATCTTCATTATATTTCCTTTTAAGGTATTTTCCAAAAAGCAGCAAACCAGTAAACATACTAATAAAATTAAAGTTGAGGTAGAATTTCTTAGATGAAATTGCAACAAGACAACACTTTCAGACTTGTGGGAAGACTGGAAGGATGGTTGCCTGGGAAATACTTCATGAGTCATTGTTTTTAAAACCACCAGAGCCAGGAAGAAGGGACTGATTAGCGGGCTAGCTATCATGTTTCTACTTCTTGTATTTCTAGAAACAGTACAACGTTATGCATGTGTTAAGTGAATCAAAATTAATAAATGATGATACAACCAGAAGATAGACTGCTTTAAGGAAATTTGGCTCCTTGATCTAGTCATGAACTTTATTAATTAGAATAAGCAGTCTTCACACATTTATGTTTTCCTGTGTATTTGCCTGTCTCTTACTGGCTAGTGGAGTTCCAGAAAATGAGGATTTTTGTCTTTGTTTTACAGCCAGAAGTTGAAAAATGCTGTTACTTGATGGCTGGATGGAAAGTGACTTTTTGAATATAATAGCAATGGAAGAAATCTCGAAGGAAATTATTGAAAGATATGAATTTATAAAAATAAAAAATGCCTCGTGCCGGGCGTGGAGGCTCACGCCTGTAATCCCAGCACTCGGGAGGCAGAGACAGGAGGATTGCTGAGTTCGAGGCTTGCCTGGGCTACATAGTTAGCTCAGAGCCAGCCTGAACTACAAAGCGAGACCCTGTCTCAAAAAAAAAAAAGTCAAAAATAAAAAATGCCTCAATGTGACCTTACTCTTCCACAAATATCTAAACTTCTAAATAAACTTAAACAACAGCTCCATAGGGGAAAATATTTTTCATAAGTTTGATAGATTTAATAACTTTCAAATATAAAGAATCTATAAATAAGAAAAAATAATGAGTGCCCAACTGTTAAGTGGGCAAAAGTCATGAATACACAAAACATCAAAGAGAAAGCAGAAATGACTAATATACATGAAAACCGTCAAGTTCACTTCTTTTTGTTGTTGTTTTTAGTTTGTTGATACAGGATGGCTTTGAACTCACTATGCATCCCAAACTGGCCTCGAATTTGTGGTAATACTCCTGCCTCACTCAGCCTCCTGAGCACAGGGATTGCAGGTGTGCACCACTGCGACTGCTGTCAAGTTTACTTTTACTTTATTTCCTGGTACTGGGGATCAAACTCAGGACCTTGCACTTGCAAGGCAGGCATGGTACCTCTGAGCTAAATCCTTAGCCCTTACTTAATTTTTTTTTCTTTTTTGAGACAGGGTCTCGCTTTGTAGTTCAGGCTGGCCCTGAGCTCACTATGTAGCCCAGGCAAGCCTCGAACTCAGCATTCTTCCTGCCTCTGCCTCCTGAGTGCTGGGATTAAAAGTGTGAGCCACCAAACCTGGCATTTGTGGTATGTGGTACTGATTACCGGTGGGCATGAACCACTAAGCCCGGTATTGTTGTATGTGGTTACTGGGGATTAAACCAGAGACCTTGTGCTTGCTAGGCAGGTGCTGGAACCACTGAGCCAAATCTCTGGGCCCTACTTAATTTTTTGGTGGTGGTCCTGGGGATTGAATTCAGCTAGGGAAGTACTGTACATTTGAGCCACACTACTAACTCTCAAATTCACTTTTAATCAAAGAAGTGCAGAATAAAGCAATTGAATATCATTTTTGATCATTAGATGAAGAAAATTATTTTTCTTTTCTTTTTCTTTTTTAAATGAAAATAAACTCAGAGAATGAGAGAGAATGTATGCTGGCACAAAATTTCTGGAAAGCACCTTGAGAATATTAAAAGCTTTAAAAATGGTCATACTCTTTGACATAGGGGGTCTAAGTTTTAGAAATTTATCTGAAGTAAATAATTTGAAATGCAAGTAAAAGTGTTCTATATAATGGCCTTAACAAAATATTAGAAAAATTTAAAAATCCTATAGCAAGGGTTGATTCAATAAATTGTGGCATACTCAGATAATAGATTGCATATTCTTGTAACATTATGTTAATAGAAAAATAATATATTAATATACTTGTGACATACCTTGGTTCATGAACTTAATTCACCACATGATTCTGGAAAAGTTGGCCATGTTCATGTTTGTTTTGGAAAGATGGCCACAGTTGTGTCTGTCATCTAATGCAGAATTTGCAAACAAAAACAAAATTTTGCCAAACACCTCTATTTGTGAACCAAATTGTTTGCAAATGAAAGCATTCATGAACCAAGGTACCACTATAATCTGAAATGAAACAGTATTTTAAAATAGACTTTTATGCATGCAAGTACATACTAAAAAGAGATACAACAATTTATTAGAAAGGACTACTCCTCCATACTACTTTCACCATATTATTTTTGCATATTTTCTGAGATATGGTCTTGCTCTGTAATGCAACCTGGCCTTAAACTCTCTAGGGACTCCAGGCTAGCCTCAGATTTATGCCTCAGTCTGCTGAATGCTAGGATTATACAGGTGCATCACCACACCTCACCTGGCCCTTTCTGTACATTTTTAAAAAATGATAACCTACTGCAAATATGACCTAAAGTCAGTAGTATGTATATACCTAAAAGAAACTTTGCTGAAGAGAGGCAAGAGACAGGCAATAGGTAGAAGAAAGCTTTTCTCTTTTTTTTTTGAAGGTTCTGAGGATTGAAAATGGCCTCTACACTGAGGTACAACCTTAGCCCTCTTTTTATTTTTAATTTTGAGGCAGTCTTTTTAAAAAATTGATTTTATTGGTACATTTTATGCATACAATATGATCAAACTTAACATTGACAACTTGTACCTGTACATGACATATCTTGATTTTCTTTTATTCTTCTTTCTCCTCCCTTTCCTACAACACATACCTCCTATATACATAAGATTTGTTTCCTTTTTTAACTATCAAGTTTTATCTTTCCCTTCTTTAGTTTCCCCTGCCCACTCTTTTTTTTTGGACAGGGTCTCTCTTCATAGTTCAGGCTGGCCCTGAGCTCACTATGTAGCTCAGGCAAGCCTTGAACTCAGCAATCCTCCTGCCTCTGCCTCTGGAGTGCTAGGATTAATGAGCCACCAAGCCTGGCATTTGTGGTATGTGGTACTGATTGCCGGTGGGCATGAGCCACCAAGCCCAGTATTGTTGTATGTGGTTATCAGGGATTGAACTGGGAACCTCGTGCTTGCTAGGCAGGCACCAGAACCACTGAGCTAAATCTCTGCCCCCGCCATTCACTCTTTCCCTTTTCCTTTTGCATATTCTCTTCCTATTCACATTACCTATCATACATTTTGACATTCATTTACACTTTGGGTTTTTCATACTAGAGAAAAGATAACTACTTACATATCTGTGTCCTATTTGTTTCACTTATGACTATGTCCAGGAGTTACATCCACTTGAGTATAAATGATTCAAATTCATCATTCTTTATAGCTGAGTGATATTCCATTTTCTAGAAAAACCACATCTTCTTTATCCAGTCTTCTGTTGATGGGCATTTGGGCTGTTTCCAAGAGTTAGCTATCAAAATCTGAGGTAGTATAAACATGGGTATACATATATTGCTGTGGCCTGATTCTTGTAATTCTTTTGTGCATGTACCTAGCAGGGAAATAGCTGGGTCAAATAGGACCTTGAATCCTACTTTCTTAAGAAATCTCCATACCATTCTCCATAGTAGTTGCACCAGTCTACATTCCTAT
>PVIC010054923.1:0-11389 GCA_004025085.1 Thryonomys swinderianus | reverse complement strand
TTTTTTATTAAAAAACATCTTTTGGCTCCTGGTGCTTCTTCTGCTAATGAAGAACACTGACTTGGCTGAATGAACAAGGGGCTGATTGTTGCTCTGTCTCTTGAAGTAGGACAGACTTTTGATCAGCTAGAGTGGGAGTGTGTGACTGAGGTATTTTAAAAAATGAAATTTGGAGAGAAGCCTATGAGCTGAGTTTGAACTTTATTCCAAGCTCATTGAACAGAAATATTTCCGATCCTCTTAATCTGGAAAAAGCCCATCACAATTCCTCCTTTTAATTCTTTATTTTTCAAGATGAAGCTCCCTCTCAAATTATCATTAATCTACCTACTAAAAAAGGTACTTCAAAAATAAACTGAAATTCAATGCCGGGCGTGGTGGCTCACGCCTGTAATCCCAGCACTCGGGAGGCAGAGACAGGAGGATTGCTGAGTTCGCGGCAGCTTGCCTGGGCACCATAGTGAGCTCAGGGCCAGCCTGAACTACAAAGCGAGACCCTGTTTCAAAAGCAAAAAAACAACAACAAAAAAAAACACTTTAATTTAATGACTTTTGAAGATTTTTTCTTTCTGAGGGAATGGGCATCTTGGCTGGTGTGCCTTCTCGCTTCCAGGCACCCAGAGAGACTGTGCCAGTGACTAGGGAGGATGAGGTGAGCAGCACAAGCGGAGTTTCGCCATGTGTTTGCACACAAAGCTGAACTTATGGATTCTGATCTCAGTTCCCCAACTGGCTTCCGAGTGCCTTCAGGCAATTCACCAAAGTTCTATGTGTTTGTCCTGCCACATGGCGGTGATGGTACTCCTCATCCACTTCTCTCAGCTGGGTGTTGCAAGGGCTGATTAAGGAAGAGAGTGGTCAAACACCACGTGTATGCAAAGTGAGCCCAGAGACCTCACCAAGTTATAGGTGATCTTTTCTTTTAGGAATAAGCTATGCTTATAGTGTTGGTATTTGTGTCTGCTTCTCTGTTTATTTGATTCATTCCATTATTAATTATATCTACAATAACATGCTCACCTTAACACAGATGAAGTCATCCACTTCAATATTTTTTGTGTACTTCCTATATGGCTGGCATTCTGTATGAAAAAGGCTTCCAAATTATTGGAAAGTCAGATAATGTGAAATATTTATGAGCAAATTCACACTTATATTGGAACTGCCCACTCTGGTGATATATTTTTTTGAACAGACACTGTATCAGAAAAATTATCTGAAGGAAGCTAAGCTTTAGTGAAAGATACATCTTAGTTTTTAAAAGGAAGAGCTCCCCGTGAGCCAACTTCTCATAGAAGCATAGTGTCCCTAAAAACATGGTATTTTGCCTAATGAATTTCCACATAGCTGTTCCATACTAAAAGGGACATTAACCAAAATTTGGCCTGGCCCCTGCTGAGTGCCAAGCACAGAGCCAATGAATCGCATGAGTACACAGGCTCCATATAGGGATATTAGGCCAGATTGCACACAGGCTGGAAACTAAACTAAAAGATTATTTCACATTTCTGAAAACTCTTTATTTGTGTATCTATGGAAAGAGCTGTATTTCACATATGCCTCCTACAGATGGTTACTGCCTTCCTTGACATTATCTTTGAACTTGTAACAGCAGGAAAGCTTCATGTTTTTATATCAACCAGAGCTGATATCTAAGTTCAAAATGCCAAGGGGAAAATTGGAAAACACAAAATAGCACTACACTGAGTGGGAAATATGGGGTTGGCGACTTTGTTTCCAGTTGTTGGCTTTGGCTCTCAGCAGGACTTCTGGTTGGCCTCTGTAGGAAAACTTTTTGAGTATATTGGACAGATACAGCCAGCCAAATGAAATTTCTATTATTACTTCAATCTTGTCTGCCTCTAGTGCACAGAGCCAGCTGCCTTATTTTTTCTGCAGTGTGTTGTTTCTGAGTATAGCTCCAGTATACAGGGACTTCCCCAGAGCTGGTTTCAGGATCGTTACCTCTAGGACTGAGACTGCCCTAGCATGATCTTTGCAATTCTGCAGCTGCTGCTTTTGGAGGATAATCAAGGCCAGCCTCGTTTCTCTTTTCTAAAAGTGTTTCATAATTAACTGTGTCAAAGTCTAAGGCATTAGCAGGCCCTTAAATCAGAAAATAGATAAGTACAGAATTGCAACATGCAGAAGCAGTGGGCATAAGTATTTCTAATATATAACAGAAAGACAGTGAGAATGTTACCAGTTGTCCAGGCAGCTCCCCGAGAAAGAGTTCTATTTTGTTTCTCAAATTCTTATTTTCTCCTCTGGGTATGAAGGAAAAATGAGACAGATGAAAGAACTTCCCTGGGACCTAAATATAATCTATGGAGTTTCAAGCATTCGAAGTAATATTTTTTTTTTTTTGAGACGGTCTTGCTTTGCAGTTCAGGCTGGCCCTGATCTCACTATGTAGCCCAGGCAAGCCTCGAACTCAGCAATCCTCCTGTCTCTGCCTCCCAAGTGCTGGGATTACAGGCGTGAGCCACCATACCTGGGACTTCGAAGTAATATGTTTTTAAAAATCTTTGTATGCTCTAACCTTAGGTACTGAAGGAGGCCTATAGTGTCACCCATTGAAGCTTGTGTTCTTGGCCTCCTAGGGCAGGCCGAGGAAGGACTTGACCTTTGTTTTAGAATTGGCATCATGTGAAGTTCACTCTAGGCTGTAGCGTGCCAAAAGGCTGGCATTGATCTTTTTCTTAGAAATCTTGAACATTCATTCAAGGAGAAGCTTTATTTCAAGGAGAAATTTGAAAGCAATGAATTTTTTTTCTTCTTGCTTATGTGCCTAGTCTTGGAAGACATTTAAAATTCTGTGTATGCCTGTACTCTCAGTACCCTGGGAGACTGAGGCAGGAGAGCATACGTTCCAGCCTAGCCCAGGCAACAATGTTTTAGCATGATCTAGTCCACAAATAAAAAATAAAAAGAGCAAGGATGAAGTAAAAAGGCCTTGAGTTCCATTCTAGTACCTTAAAAAAAGGGAGGCAGGGTAGAGTGGGAAAGAAAAAAGAAATAATTTGGTTGATAGAGAATTGAACCAAGAAAGATCAGGAATCCCAAATGTTCTGACTTTGGTACTGATTCCCTTGTTCAGTGACCTGAGGCAAATTAGTCTCTGTTATTTCAGTACTCAAATTTTTTTTTTTTTAGACATGGTCTTGCTTTGTAGTTCAGGCTGGCCCTGATCTCATTATGTAACCCAGGCAAGCATTGAACTCATCAGTCCGCCTGCCTCTGCTTCCCGAGTGCTGGTATTACAGGCTCAAGCCCCCAAGCCCACATTTGTGATTTGTGGTGCTGATTGCCAGTGGGCGTGAGTCACCACACCGAGTATTATATGTGGTTACTGTGGATCGAACCAGGGACCTTTTGCTTGCTAGGCAGGAGCTGGAACCACTGAGCTAAATCTCTGGCCCTTCATTACTCAATTTTTATATCCATAAAATAAGGAGCCTGATATTTATTACGTAGCTTTTTATGGCCAGTAAGTTGAGAGGCTGGGCTTTGGTTTAATTCAAATTATTTCTACTCTATTTCTATTTGCATTGCTGTGACAAAACACCTGACAAAGTTAATTTAGAGGAGGAAAAGCTTATTTTGACTCACAGTCCCAGAGGGTTAACCTGTAGTTGGCTGGTTCTGTTGCTTTTAGATATGTGACCAGGCAGAACCCTCATGGCTGAAGGGCTTGGGGTAGGAAAGCTGCTCAGGCCATGGCTTCCAGGAAGCAGAGGGAAAGAGGAGGAGAACAAAGGACCACAGACCAGGTATGGTTCCTAAGGTCATGCTGCATGTTCTACTCCCTTCATAGGGCCCACATCCTGTTTTCATAACCTCCTAACAATGCTATCATAATATGATCACTTCAATGGATTCATCCACTTGACAAACTTAAAGCCCTCATGATATAGCCACTTCCCCAAACCCATGAGCTGGCAACCAAATGTTTAGCATGTGAGTTTGGGGAAACATTTTACATCCAAACCATAACACTGTGTTACTTTAGGGAATTGACTTATCACTATGCCTCAGTTTCCTCATCTATCAAGATAATAATAGTACTTACTCTATAGAATCATTGTGAGGAAAATGTGTGCTAATATAGATAAAATGCCTGCTACCTAGTGCTCAATCAGTGTTAGGATTAATGTTATTTTACTTGTTGCAATTAGTATTAATAATATTGTGACAGCCAGAGATGCTAAAGTCCAAAGAAGTGAAGAGATAAGCATGGATAGAAATTTACCTTGAGTCTAGTTTTTCTTTTGTTTTCAACCCATTCACTTTACACAGGAGCCAGGATTTCAAGAACTTTTGCAGATAATGGATTCATGGAAATATTTCACAACTCCTCTGTATGATGTCAACAAATATTTTAGGAAGATACAGAGTGATGTAAGGTTAGGAAGCAAACTGGGAGGTCCCTGCCTCTGTCACCACATCCAAAGTGAAGTGAGGGCATTTGCAGGATCCTGTAGAACATTCTCACAGCAATTATTTGGCTTTGGAATCTATAAACATTAATTAGTTACTTGGGTGACGTATGGACTGTGCTACTCTTTGGGCTGGGTTAAATGAGTTACAAATAAATGCTTAGAAATGATGTACCCTAAGATATTTATTTTTATTTATTTATTTTTTTGAGACAGGGTCTCACTTTTGTAGTTCAGGCTGGCTCTGAGCTCACTATGTAGTCCAGGCAAGCCTCGAACTCAGTAATCCTCCTGTCTCTGCCTCCCGAGTGCTGGGATTACAGGCGTGAGCCACCATGCCCGGCACTGTGGTATGTGGTATCTGGTATTGATTGCTGGCGGGCATGAGTCTCCATGCCCAGCATTGTATGTGGTTACCAGGGATCGAACTCAGGACCTTGCACTTGCGAGGCAGGCGCAGGAACCACTGAGCTAATCCTCTGGCCCCCTAAGATATTTATTTACAGAGAAGGTTCAACCCAAAGCCACGGAGATTGGGCAGGAAGTCAGGGCAGTGTTGGTTTGATTTTGGTCTTATCCTGCCCGAGCTAGCCCTTCTTCATCTGTTCAGGATACTTCACTGTTGTTTCTCTTCATGGCCCCTTCTCTCTCTTCAGCTCTGCTGCTCCACGTTCCCATGGCTGTTCTGTGCTCGGACTTTTATTCAGGTTGGCTCTTGCCTTGGCAGGCTTCCTTTTCTCTTTCTCTTATTACATTTTACTCATTCTTTAAGGTCTTAAACACAAGCTCCTCTCCCCTGCTGCTTTTATAGTTTCATCTACAGGAATTATATTCATAAAGATAGGACTTTCATTTCTCTGTTATGGCTAGATCATCATGTCCCTGCAGGTGGTGAACACATTGTTTCCATATACCTTTTCTGCATATTTTTTTATATCTATAATGTGGAACATCTGTGTTAGTACTCAAATATAGTGGGATAAGTGGGATATAATTCCCATTTAAAGTGAGATAAGATATTAAGTTACTTATTTAAGATCCCATGGCTACTTACAATAATAAAGTCTAATCTGGAAGAATTCTTTTTTCCAACTTTCTAGAGAATCATGTACTGAATCTAAACAAGTTGTGAGTACTAGGAGGAGAGAGAAGGGCTTATGGAGACTTGGAGATTAGATGTAGTTACCAGGTTTAGTGTTTGGTTAGATGGGGATGTGTGTTGGGAGGAATGTTCAGAACTGAGGACATAAAGCAATGCGAAGCCAAACAGAGACCTCATAGATGACCAGAGGTGATGGCTTGTATCTATAGGCCTCCCCAAAGCCTCATGGAGTTATGGGCGTGGCTTCTTCAGAGCTGGCTGGAACTAGACTTTGTGCTATTGGTATTGATTCATGGTGTAATGCTATGCTCAAGGGCTCTAGGATAAAGGATGTTAGTGCTACTCGCCCCAAGTAGTTGCTGTGGCTGCCCCTTGTTGCTTTTGCTACCTTTGCCTGTCTGCTACCATGCTTTGGAACCAGCTAATTACAGACTGAAACTTCTACAAATTATGAGCTAAATAAACATTTCCCCTTTAATGTTGGGTGTTGGATATTATATCTGTCATGAGAGAGAAGTAATTATGACAAGAGGGAAATGGGTCTTGGGAAGTGGCAAAGAACAGACCTCTCTGAGCTCTTTTGTGAGTAGTCAGTCATGACTAAACCTGGGGTGAATGCTGGGCAGAGGCTTGGTTCCAAGGTGAAAGTTTTCCCAAATTGCTGAGGGAGGAGAGGTAAGGATGAACACAAGATCTGCCTTTAGGAGAGGAGGAGGCCACAATGGGTGGTTCCTTCAGTCACTGAGCCTAAACACGGTGGGAGGCCAAGACCAGGACGCAAATCTGATAGGAGCTGAGATGTCAGGAGTTAGTGTCAAGACCCTCAAATGGAGGGGCCATTCAGAGTGAGTGTGGAAACAGAGCTTTGGGCCAAGACTTATCTGATGAACAGAGAAGTGCACAGGAGCTTGTCTGAAATAACTTCAAGAGACAAGGATGGGCCTGTGTGGCTTGGAAAGAAAGGAAAGCAAAGGAGGTTAGATCATGAATTTAAAGGGACAGTTTTTTAAAATTAATATTAATACATTTTAGATATACATAATGGCAACATTCATCATAGGGAATTTGCACCTGTACATGATATATTTCAATTCTTCTTTTTTCCCCAACCCCTTTCCCTCAACCCCATTGCCCCCTCCTTATTTACAAAAGCCTTGTTTCCATTTTTTTCCTTCTATTCTCTCATTTTCCCTTTTTACTTTTCCCCTCCCAAGGGGATGCCGTTAAAAAAAAAAATCTCTCATTCCTTTGATGTTAGAGTAAACTGTACAAGTGGAAGGAGGGGAGGCGAGAAGCTGGACTGTTCTGGTGAATCAATTAAGGGTCTCTAAAGAGGTGATTCTTTGATAGGAGAAGAGAGATAAGTAAATTGCCATGTCCCTAAAATACCTTTGCGTGGAATGCAGTATGTCTAAGAGGAGCTGTAATAGATTCTCTGGAAGTTCCTGGCTGTTCATGAGAGGGCTTCTGCAGAGGCTGACACATATTTTGGGGATTGTGATTCCTTTCTTCCACAAATACTCACATACTTACTCATTGACTAATTCTCTGTCATGCACATACCATTGTGCACGGCATTTTTGTGGACACTGGAAATACTGGGAACCAAGGCATCAATGTCTTTGTACATATACTGACATATTATAGCATATTATAGCAGAGGAGACTTATGAGCACACAAATGAAGTCACACATTTGGAAAATGAGTGTTATGAGAAAGATAATGAAAGGATATAATTTAGATCAGGGTGAGAGAGGAGGACTCTGAAGAACAGATGATATCTAAGCTGATCACTCAATGAGTAGGGTTTAATTAGGTAAAACACTGAAGAGCATTGCAGATTGAGAGGATGGAGTATACAAAATCTCTCAGAAAATAACTTGTAGTTTCAGGAGAAATAAGGGGCAGTGTAATGGAATTCAATTAGACAGGGAGATATGGGCTGAAGAAACAGGCAGAGATGGGGTCTGCAGGGCCTATAGATTTCACATTTTAATTTATGTTCAAAAGGGAAGCAGTAGTGGCTATTAAGACAAGGGAATGACACAAAGAATGAATGTTTTAGTTCTGGTTGTTGCATTATGGATGTATTGGAGAGGTAGAAACAAGAAGGATCAATTGGGAGGTTATTGGGGAAACCCAGGTAAGATGGGAACCTATCTAGAAATAGTGACAGTGAACAAGGAAGGGTGACTGTAGGTTATGAGATGTTTTCAGGTAAAGGTAGAGCCCAGAATACTTCATAATATACTTCATGAATAAAATCTGTGAAAGTAAAACAATTCTCCAGAATCACATGTGATATAGAATCATAAATGTAAAATTGTTCCATTGCTAACAGTCCAAAAAAATGCTGAATTCTTTTCAATATCCACCAAAAGAGTTGGTGAATTATATCATTTGATAATTGTTAGGTTATGAACAGTCAAATCTGACATTGTGTGCTCTATGATTTTGAAGCTAATGTTTTCTTGACTGGGATCATTAATCTCTTGCCTGCTCCAGTTACATTTGTTTATGTCAGACTGCACACTGGAATTTCACCAGATATGGGTCTCTTCAGTGAGAGAAGATTGCAAAGGAAGAAGGAAAATGTTATGTGAGCAGAAATCAAGACAATGTGCACAGCACAGGGCAGGCAGAGGCTGTGGCCCACCAGGATTGCTGGATGCCACATAAATCTGGTTTGAGAACATCTCTCTAAAAAATATTTCTTCTTTCTGGAAAAGTTTGTTACCAAAAATTTCACCAAAATTTACCTTTGCACTTTAAAACATATTTAAAAGTCTATAAAAGTAATAAAAGAATATTATGGGGCCAGAGATTTAGCTCAGTGGTTCCAGTGCCTGCCTGGCAAGTGCAAGGTCCCTGTTCAATCCCGGGTAACCACATACAACAATACTGGGCGTGGTGGCCACGTCCACTGGCAATCAGTACCTAATACCACAAATGCCGGGCATTGTGGCTCAAGCCTGTAATCCCAGCACTGGGGAGGCAGAGGCAGGAGGCTTGCTGAGTTCAAGGCTTGCCTGGCTACATAGTGAGCTCAGGGCCAGCCTGAATACAAAGCAAGACCCTGTATCAAAAAAAAGAGAATATTATGAATATATGGATAGTATTAGACTTGTCTTAGACTTCAGAAAATTTAAAAGCAAATATATTAAAAAGACCTATGATAGTGAAGCATGGTAGTACATGTCTATAATCTCAGAACTCAGGTGGTTAAAGTAAGTGGATCATCATAAGTTTGAGGTCAGCCTGAACTACGCAGAGACCCTGTCTCAAAAGAAAAAAAAATTAAAGAATAAAAATTGAAAGGCCTACAAAGATGTCTAGTTTAAATATGGAGAAATATGGAGAGAAGTCCCATGGTTGAAATCTATTATAAATGTGTCATGTTTATGCTGTATGTTTGAGAAAGTAGAAAAAGAGCAAAGCAATAAGCTAAAAATGTATTATTCCTCCTGGTTACTTTTTCCCTGCCCTAGGGGCAATCGCCAAAAAATGTTTCCAAAGGAAGAGCTATAAGAAAGTCCCATCCTCTTTTTCGTCCTTCCTATTTTTCCTTTGAAATTCCCAAGGAATTGAGTCAGCAAACAAACAACCTATAGGAAAACTCTGTGGGAGTCTCAGACTTGATCTTTGGATATGTAGTATGTGAAAACATTTTAATTTTCCCTAATTCAGAGTGTTGGGATGCAGTAGTCAAGAAGTGAGAGGAATTCTAAGAGATTAGGAAAGATAAACACCAGTGCTTTGCCCCTTTTATACTGTAGTCAAAGATCTGGCAGTAGCACACCATGACAAACATATCTGAATGATGAGCAAAGCCCCAGGGACTTCTCAGTGTCCCTAAAAGACACAGAGAAAGCTCTTTCTCGGGGTCATATGGAAAAAGAGATAAGAGGGAAGAGACGAAGAGAATGGAAAGTAGAGTCCAGGAGAAGCAAGCTAGAGCAATTTCTGGCAGGCAATTATTCATTTTTTCCCAGTGTACCTGGATTTCAATGGCCTGAACTATCTAACGAATGAGTTAACTCATACCCTCCCTAGATATCTGTTGCAGTTTTATCAAGAGCAAGAATCAAGGTATATTGTACTTGTCATGATCAGGAAAAAAAAAAAGCTTAGTTGTCTCAACTAGTTGAGTCTTTTGTATCAAATTAAAAATATAAATAGCCCTTTCTTGTTCAGTCTGGTGCAATGGAAGGAGAGAGTCCTGTTTTCTGAGTTAGGAAATTTTTGGTTCTAACTTAACAGCTGTGTGAACTAGAGCAAGGTTTTTCTTGAACATAAGTTCGGTGACCTAGGACTCACTGATGAATAAGCACACAGCAGGCAGCCTGCAAGTACTTGTGAAATGGCTGAAGTCATCTGTTTCTGTTAGACTGAAGACAGTCTGGAATAACTGTAGTGGCATTCTTGCCTCCATGCATAGTTTGTTCTTGACTCCCTTTTTCTCTTTCAAGCTTTATATTTTTCTTGCTTTTACCAATTTGTGTGTGAAACTTTTTTATCTCTCTGTCCTAGCCCCACCTTTCCAGAGATTTTTGATCTCTTGGAGCAGGCTGGCAATTCTTTATTACAAACTATCAGTAGCAAAGCAAAATTCTGTCCTATGTGTTGCCCATGGCCAACCTTTTAATGATGTACTGTAAAAAATTTACATAAAACTATAGTGTGTTGTTCTTTGGGAAGGCTTTCACCCATCTAAGCAAATGCTTCTGAACAAACAAGCCCCTCAATCATGTCCTTTTCTATCCCCAGTCTATTTCTGTTTTCTGGCCACCCTAAGCTGTTCTTTGTTTCTGAGTAAATCACATTCTTCTGGGCCTCTACTATTCATTCCCATATTTGTTTCCTCTGCCTTTTCTTCTTACTATCCTGCCCTATGTTTACTTCTCACTTTTTGTATTTTATTGCAGCGCTGGGGCTTGAACCCAGGGTCTCACAGATGCCTGGTGAGTGCTGCACCACTGAGCTCCATCCCCTGTTTTTCATAGCATGATCCTGTAACTCTGTTTCCTCTTCCATTACACAAATCATGCCTGTAACTATCATGACTATCTTCCCTACCCTGTGAGCCTCATGATGATAGAGTCTGCTTCATTCACTGTCCTGTCCTGAGTGCGTAGCATAAAGTAAATATGCTGAGATTTTTTTGTTGAATTGAAAATGAACAAACTGAGTATCTAAATCGTTTCACACCAGAAGGTGTGCATGATACAAAGGTACAGTGATCATATTTCCTCAAACAAAAGGCAAAATTATTACCTAGTAGTTTGTTTTCAATTTGTTAACTTGTTCATATAAAATTCTAATAAAATGGAAAATTCAAGGATCTTTAGTTGTATTATTAATGATTTACCTTTATTAAAAATATTAAAACTATTTGACATGATAATAAATATCTCATGAATGTTTTTTACACTTAGCTAATCTTAGAGATTTATATAACAAAAGTCCATATAGTGGGTTGATTTTTTTTTTGGGGGGGTCTGGAGATTGAACTCAGAATGTTGTGCTTTTCAGGCAGGTACTGTGCCACCAAGTTAGATCTCTGGTACATGTTGATGTTTTTGAAACATTGGCTAAGATATTTGTCATTCTGGTTCTTACTTCTACAATGCCTCACAACCCTTGATACTACAGCCAGACTGTCTAGGTTCAAATCCAATTTTTATTACTTAATTATAATTAATTTTAAGTAAATTTTTAAAATTGAATTCTTTATTGGTACATATTATATGCAGCTCACAATCACACAACATTGGGGGAAATTTGTACCAGTATGTGACATAGGTGAATTCTCATTTTTTTTTTTTTTTTTTTTTTTTTTTTTTTTTT